>CAJVOY010000106.1:167292-199605 GCA_911197225.1 Penicillium salamii | reverse complement strand
CTATATAAGAAGGACATACTATATAAGAAGGACATACTATATAAGAAGGACATACTATATAAGAAGGACATACTATATAAGAAGGACATACTATATAAGAAGGACATACTATATAAGAAGGACATACTATACCAGGAGGACGGATTCGCGGAGGATGATTACCATCGAAAAAGCTCCATTCTGTGATTCACACGAGACGATGACGACACCATCGCTGCATATTGGACCCCCGAGAAGGATTCACACTGGGATGGCCCTAATCCTAATCTCGTGAATGATTTTATTGCGGATCAGAATATCATGTATTCTCGCTGTGGAGACAGACTGACGCTTGCCTCTGGAAGATTCGATGTCTCGTCCCCGCTTCCTGGGATTGCGTTGTATCGTTTCGACAAATACCAGACTCTTGATCGTGGCAGTTATCCAAGGATTCCATATTACCATCGTGAGGAGGAGTTTGTCAAATGGAGAGGAGACGACGAGTTCTTTGTGCTAGAGCTGACGGGATCGGATCACGGACCTATCTATGTTGGAAGTTTCAACGAAAATTGGAAGCCCGCAGGACGTCTTGCTGAGACTGACCTACAGTCGGACAGCGACTAGGGCGGTGTATTGTATGGTATTCATCCAAATAAAATTTCTCATTAAGCTGTGTAATCTGGGGTAAGATTACTAAATTAAATACTAGCGGTAAGTGGCGCTTGCATTCGGCTTTGCCAACTTCTTGTTCGACTGTAGTATGTGTCTGAGTGTTACTAGGCAGAGACAGCAAGGCAGAGACAGCAAGGCAGAGACAGCAAGGCAGAGAGCTAGGCAGAGACAGGAAGAGAAAGTGACAGAGAATGAGCATAGGCAGTGGAATCAGCCTCTATTTTGTAAATATAGCGGAATCGAGAGATAACAGGGGGATATTCACTATCCTACAGCTGCCTCTATTCAGCACTGCAGTGCGGAAGAAGCGATCTGGCCCAGAATTTTGTGATTTGGTACTCCGTACTCTGTACGGAATATTGGAGTAAATGTCTAGATGTTGAATTCTAATGTGAGGTAAAATTGATAAAGGTGAGTAGGCCGGGTACTCCGTTCTCTCCCCGCGGCACCCGTCGAAGCTATCAACTTCAACCATCTCCCCTTATACTCCGTGCTTTTCCATTTCTTGACTCGAATTTTTCTTCCATCGAAAGAGATTCCATCTGTCTAGTCTCTGCTTCTACTTCGACACATCGACTTGTCTGACAGTCTGAGATTACTCGATTACCAGAAAAAGCTGGAAGAGTGTTGGATCTACAGGACCAGAGAGAAGAAGAAGAAGAAGAAGAAGAAGAAGAAGAAGAGAGAAGCGGGGAGCGAATCTAATCTACAAACGGGGGTTGGGACGAACTCCCTACACAACAAAGAGCCATGGAAACAGACATGGCACAGTCCATCGTTGGACAGTTCAAGTCCCTCAGCCATACTCTAAGCCGGCGAAAAGCGTATGTAAAAGCGAGAATTCCCTAAACCCCAGCACTAACTCACTATCAGGCTCGATGGAATCGTGGAATCGCTCACCAAAAATGAGCTCCGTGAAATGAGAGATCGGATTTCCGCCGGGGATTTCCAACGAGACATCTTTGGTCAATTGCCTCTAGAGCTGAGAAGTCTTGTGGCGTCGCATCTGGACATAAATGACATCTTCAATCTTCGGGCCGTAAGATGAAGATTACCCTGACCAACTTTAGAACACCTTACTAACGAGCCTCAGGTCTCCAAATTCTGGCAGGAGGTGTTGACTTCCCCGGCTACTCTGAGGGCTGCGATTGAATTACGAACAGGGAAAAGTCCCGCTTTTGGTACACCAATTGCTGAGCTTGAGGCGACTCTGCAGTCGCGATGGAGAATCGAAAATGGCCGGCCAGCATATTCCGGCTCTCCTGAGTCTCTGCATATGTTTCTCAACTACGACGAGTCAATGGTGTACCGCAAAGGAATAGTTGTTGGCTATACCGGGGATCATATTTCTGTGTTGGATTTGAGAACTGGCGTACGGACAGATTATACCCTTGAGAACAGAGAAACGCCTGAGAGGCTCGAGACTTCGGGCAGACTGCTCGCTGCGACTACAACACGGTATGCATCGATTCTTCACAATGTATAAGGATTCGTTTCGGTTGGACTAATATTAGTAGCCTCTGTTACGTCTGGGACCTCCAAACCAAGCAACTCAAGTCTTTCCGTCTGCCCTCGGCCAATTACCAGGCGCTTTTTGTAAAGGGAAGCAAAGTCATGCTCTACTATCCTTCCGGCCAGGTTGTGCAGTTCTGCTTCGAGTCCGGAATTACTCGTACCATTAATCTTGAGCACCCGGTCATTGCTTTATCTCTCCATGAAAACGGCGAGTTTTCCATCATTGAAATGAAAATGGCACATGACCAGTTCAGACGTGGCAGGCCAATTCTCGAAGAAGAATGGAAAACATATAAGCTCCAAGTGAAAAGGTTTTCCCTTCAAGAAGATGGCTTCCCATGCTCCCTGGGCCAAAATTTCGACATCTCGCCCTTTCTGGCCCCAAGGGTGAACAAAATCGAATTCGACAGCTTCCATCCCTTCAAGACCTCCCAATATTGTTCTGACATAAAGCTCAATTGGGACGTGCCCGGAGACCTCAACCCCGGATACGAAACTACCACACATCTGCGCTTCACACTGGAAGACGATGACACGGTCGAGGCATATTTGACCGAAGAGCCTGTGGATCCATGGGGTCGTGAGTCCCCGGTGAGTCAGTTCGTCACGGAGAACAACATCATGTACTCACATCGTGATAACACACTGGTGCTTGCTTCCGAAAGATGGCAGATTCTGTCCACGCCTCCTGGTACTGCTCTCTTTATGTTCAACAAACAAAAAACTCTACCTTATGATGGAACCGAACCAACACTTCCCTGGTTAGATGATATTAGCTGTGATATATGGCAAGGCGATGACGATTTCTTTGTGCTGGGAATAGGTAGAACGTCCGAGGTCTGTGTTGCATCCTTCAAATCTGATTGGAGACCTGTTGGAGAGATTTCTGAAAAACAGTGGGAGCCATACTGTTGAGACTGAACGGCAAGAGAGAAAAGGAACCGACTGAATTCACTCGGGAAGAGAAAGAGAGAGAAGGGAGAAGCTAGAAGGTCGGGAACTATCTACATATAGGGTTGGCACGAACTCCCTACAAAACACATACTATTAGAATTTATAAGTTTCCAATTGAATCCAAGTAAAAGAAGTAAAAGAAGTAAGAAGTAAGAAGCCAAAGGTGTGAAGCGGTGATGTATACCGCAGCCAATGAGGAGGAAGCGCCATATGGAAATCACTGATCAACTAATCAACTGCCCCTTTTTCCTGCGAATCCCTGAGAGTGCCATCTATTGTTATATCTTATACCCAAGTATCTCTTATATATATCTTATAAGTATCTTCTTTCTTATGATCGCCATGACCCCTTTTGGTTGACCCGATTCTTCCCACGTTCTTCCGCACGAGCGTCAACGGTCCACCCCCTCCGTCGCATTATGAGTCGCCTCGACTCACGAATCTCCTTTGGAGTCGACGCTCCCGGCAGAACTCGCAATATACCCGTACTATCTTCCTCGGGCCAACACGCCAGAATGGACATCACCCCTCCCCCCCACGACGATCGGGTCAATGGCGCCGAGTCCAATTCCCTCAATGTCCCTAACCCGGCCATCGGTGCGGCTGCCGCAGCGCAGCAGCCCAAGGTCGTCCAGACCGCGTTTATTCACAAGCTCTACAAGTACGTTGCCTGCGCGTGACTCCCGGCGATGAGCTGACCTTTGGTCCAGTATGTTAGAGGACACCAGCATCTCCCACTTGATCTCCTGGTCGGGGACAAATGATAGTTTCGTGATGTCGCCCACCTCTGAATTCTCCAAAGTCCTAGCGTGAGTCCCGATCCGACGTGGCCTGAGTGGCCTGAGTGGCCGACAGGGCCCTACAGGGTCTTGCTGACTCTCCCAGCTCGTACTTCAAGCACACTAATATCTCCTCCTTCGTCCGCCAGTTGAACATGTATGGGTTTCACAAAGGTGGGTGCTGTGCGTGCGAATCCCCCGTTGACCCGCTCCTGACGATCGGTGGCTAGTGAGCGATGTATTCCATACCGGGTCTCCAGACTCGGCATTGTGGGAGTTTAAGCACGGAAATGGCAACTTCAAACGGGGTGATCTAGCTGGCCTACGAGAGATCAAGCGCCGCGCTTCCCGGCACGCCTTGATTCACCGCGACTCCTTCCCCGGTCACAAAGCCGCCGTCTCGCATCCTGGGACACCCGCCGAGCCCGTGCCCGATGCGACCGAAGCTCGATTCATGAACCTCGAACACACCCTCTTTGATATGCATGCACGATTGTCCCGGGCGGAAGAGGGGAACATGACGCTAAGCTCCAGGTGTCAGGCGATGACGGAGAGTCTGACCAAATGTTACCAAGTATGTCTGGGAATATGCTGTGCGCGCGCGACCTGACAGTGCTAATATTATTCACAGTGGACGCACTCTATCTCCCGATTTCTCCAGGCCGTGGTGCCGGACAGGGAAAGCCCTCTCTATCGCGATGGTAAGTGACCGAGCGCATGGACCTGAAGTCACCTATTAACCCAGCTTCCAGTATCGAGCATGCAAAGGGAAGTCGAAAAGCACATCGAGACTGTCCGCGCCCTGGAAACCCCCCACGAAGCGCTCATGCCCTCCCGACAACCCTTTTTCGCCAACATCGCTGAGACTGGCCCACCTCTGTCCCCGCGCCAAATGCCTCAGGATGATCCTCGCCGACAGTCCATGATGGACCCTGCCCCTAGACCTAACAATATGATCCGACCACCCGTTCCTCCTCACCTATCAGCCTCCCCCCGCCGCTACGGTTCCATCGGCGGCGCCAATTCCACCACATACGCTCGACCGCAACCCCCCGCCGCGGCACCCCCTCCACAACCAACCCCTCATCCCCTCTCCGTCTCAACTTCTCCCGGACCCAGTCTCGCCCGGCGCCACACATCTGCCGATATACGCCAACATGGCTGGCCGCCATCGGCTGGCTCTCCCTATCCTCCCGGTCCTATGCCCAGTGGCCCGTGGCCACCCTCCCCAGGACAGCAGACCCCAGCATCCAGTGACCAACAGGTCCGCGATGTCCTCGCCCAATATGAGATGGGCGCTCCCCGTCGCCTTCAAGAACAGTCTCGCAACCCCACCCCTCCCATCGCCGAGCCCTCACCATCTATGCTCGGCGTTGATAATGGCTGGACGATTGGAGGCTCCCGATTCCCACACGGCTCATCATTGCCTGCCACCCGTCGGTCCAGCATGGCGAGCAACGTGCATTCATTGCTCAATCCTGCCGATACAGCCGAAAGACCCGACGAGGACCAGCAAGCCATGGCAGACGACCGGAAACGGAAGCGGCTTGAATAGATCCGATTATATTCTCAGCATTTCCCTCCCTTCCCTCGAGACATCTGAGCGTCTATATCAAATCTCTGCACCTTGGACAACCCGGACCTCCCATTCGACCTGCATATGTACCGAGCAGACCAGGCTCGTTCGGACCGTCCCCGTCTGCTCATCTCTAATTGTGCTTGTAGATGTCTCCCATCTTTGGATATCTTATGGCAGCCTGTCACAGTCCAACTCTCCGTTCAATCATCTCACATATACCCACTGGACGGACCAAAAAAATATTTCTTGTGGCACTAGAGCAAGACTGGAATTGAATTGTACTTTAACTTCGCAATCTGCTCAGACAGGATCTCGTAGGCCAGCGCAACCTTGCCAAGCTTCCAGCGCTTAGTCTGTATTGGCGCATCAAGCTCAAGGTCAACTCGAACTCGCGCATATGCGAATAACATTATCACCTCTTCTTCCTCTTCTTCGACCTCTCCGCCAAAAGCTCATCCAAATAACTCGTCGCCTTCTTCCTTCCCTTGCGAGGTCCCTTATCCGTCTCCCCAGTCCCAGCTGCAGCTTCAGCCGCCAAAACAGCAGGATGAACACCCGGTGCCCCCTTCCTCTTCTTCTCCCTCTGTTTCGATAACATCGCCGATCTCCCATCCTCCTCATCATATTCTTCTTCCTCTTCCTTCTCCTCTTTCTCAACTGGTATAGCCTTCGCAGCCTTCTGCGCAGCCTTCTCCTCCGCAGCAGCCTTCATAACCCGATCATAATTCTTGCCTAGTAATTGTTTCCGCAATTTATCATTCGAGTCTAGATCGCTTCGATTCCAGCTTCCATCTGCTGCTTTCTGAGGGAGCGGGGCCCCAATTCCTAGTCTAGCATGATTTTAGCACTTTTCTTTTTCTTGTCGTACTTATGCCTTACGTCTCTGGAACAGCTGTGAAGATCTCATCTTCTTCTTTCTGGAGTTCTTCGTCTGTTTTGGTTGGTTCGTCTGTTTGGGGGAGCCATGATGCCACGAGTCTTTGGCTGCGGGATAGGGCGACGTTGGCTCTGTTGAGGATTACGTCGGATTCGGAGGTTTTTGACATTTTGATCGTGTTGCTCTGGACTGTATGGACTCTGTACGGACTCGTACTGAGATACTTTTTTTTTTGCCGGGGTTCTGGGGCGGTGATGGGGCGGTCGGTTTGGTTTATTTTTACAGTTTATTGCTGCTGGGGATATATTGCATAAAAGTGACAGCTTTTACATCAATTGCTCGCATGGCTTAGTGGTAAAGCGCATCACTAGTAATGATGAGATCCTCGGTTCGACTCCGAGTGTGAGCATTTCTTTTTTTTTTCTTAAAAAAATATTCTGCTTAGTTCTTTACTTTTATATGTCTTTATGTGATACTGGTATGTTATTTCATTTACTTGGAAAAACAAAGAAAAGATGCATGCTACTTAAGTATACCACGTGGATCAGGAACGGGTGGCGCTGACTCTAAACCAACTATATACTAGTTGGTTACAGTCCTCGGCTGCAGTCTAACCATCAAACCAGGCTTCTCCCAAAGCAAATGACAATTCTGATCCAACCAATCATACCCAGGCTGATCAAGCTGCATATCGAAATTGAAAATCATCCGAGCCATAATGATCCGCATTTCCACGTACGCCAGACTACCAGCATCAGCAACAACAAAAAACCTCAAGAATCAGAACTGAACTCACTTCCTCCCAATACAATTCCTAGGCCCGAAACTGAATGGCTGCATCGCGTTCTTGCTATCATTTGCAAATCGCGGATCCCCCATATGTCGCTCTGGAATGAACTGCTCCGGGTCTGTGAAATTCTCAGGCGAGTAGCTGGCTGAGAGGTGGGAGACTGAGACGATGGTCTATATAGATGAAGAATGGTTAGATGCTATTTAAGGATTTTCGTGAAATGTGTCTTACGCCTCCAGGGATCCAGTTCCCGGCAATCATGTCGCCCTGGGGATCGACTATTCGGGGTAATCCCACTGCGACGGGGGGATACATTCTCAGAGTCTCGGTGAGGACTGCAAGGCAGTATTCTAGTTTATTGCAAGAATCCAAAGTTATTTCTTCCTCTTTGGTGAAAGCTGATCTAATTTCTTCTTGGAGTTTGGACAGGGCATGAGGATTCTTCAAGAGGAGGTATGTCACGCCTGAAAGGAGGGTTGCTGTTGTTTCGGATCCTGCGATGATAAGGGTACTGCTGTTTGCGACTAGTTCTTGGAAAGTGAATCCCTTTTCGGTATTGTTGTGTTTTAAGATATTGCCTAGGAAATCGGGTCTTTCATTAGATTTTTCCATTCTGTTTTGGACTTTTTGGGTCGTTAGTTCCAGGTGTGTGTTGCGCTGGGATACCACGCTTTTGGGGATGATTAGGGCAAGCAGGTAATCGGACCATGGGAGGCGACGGGCAACATTCGTATAAAGACCAGTCTTGAGAGAGCTGAATAGGATTGAGATCCATTGGTGATAACTCGAGCTCTTGAGACAGTCGAATGATTCACCAAAGGCCAAGTCACCGATGATATCGAAGGTTGTGAAGTTATACCAGGCGACCATGTTAAGGACATTATTCCCAGTGTTCACATTCTCATGGAGCCGCTTGATCAGCAGATCAACATAGGAACTAATGATAGATTCCTGGCCACGCAGTGAACTATCCGAGAAAGCATGCGACAGCAAGCGACGGAAACGCGAGTGATCTGCATCATTGGAGAGAATGATATCCGCTGCACCGGCTCTTGGGACGTAGAACCGGTCGTCTTTGGGTTTCTGTCCGTGGCCGATGCGAGTGCCGTAGATTGGTTTCCAGGCGTCGCCGTCTGTGAATGAGAGTTCGTCTGGGGCTATCCGAACTACATTGCCGTACTTTTGGTGTAGTTCTCGTGTCTTTTGTGGGTACCGGCCACTCAGGACCATTTGCATATAGGGGATTCGGGTTGCTGCCATGGACTTTGGGCCAGGGTATTTGGATAGAGGGTGGAAGTAGATGTTGTAGACCATTAGGCCTGTGAAGTAAAGAGGAATCTAGATCATGTTCTTGATTAGCCTCACTTTTCACGACAGTAACCTTGGAATCTATACTCACCAGAGCAAGGCTTGCTCCCAGCAAAGTAACAATGACATCCGGAAAGGTTTCTGCGCTTGATAGCACAGAACTAGGAATGATCGCCATGGTTGGAACTTCAGATGTGTCAATTAGAATGTTGGTCTTCTCAACTCTGGCAAGATACTATGTGTTTATATCCTTCTTAGAATGTAGTACAAAAACCAGTACAAGAAAGAAGTGTGGAAAGACATAATAGTTATGCCTCAAAAATCATTCATAACGACAATAACAACAGTATAAACCCCGCACCCTGGGCGTTAGATTGACATCGACAAGGATCTTGCAGATGATTCCGCAGTAGCAGCCCAAATTAGAAGACTTAGGGCTGGATCTTCAGTCCGTGCCGTGGACGGGCCCCAATCATGGACTGGGCATAATAACCACTTGACCAGATTTCAAGGAATTTCGAGGCACTTTTATCTAGGCGATGTAAATCAGTCCACCTGTGGGCAAGCGCGGGAAATATGATCCAATCAAGGATGGTGTTATTCAAGATTCTGACGGCAACGTCAGTGCATGCATGCATGAGCTAGTGTTACAAGCTAATCATGCACTAGACCCGGCTGGTTTATGCAGAATTTCCTGAGTACCTGTTACACGTTAGTTGTTGCATTAGTGTTACTTAAGTATGAATTTGGGCGGGGACTGAACGGTGATTCGATGTACAAGCACATATCCATGTATGCGGAGTATGAATTAGTGCACAACAGTGGACAGGCTAGGCCCGACGTAATGGCTTGCCGCTGTCCGAGGTGTAGCTGATTTCCTCTTTATATCCAAATGTGCTCCGAAATTCTATCAGACAGTGAGCGCCCATATGATGCATAACAAACATGACAAAGATAATATACATGAGATGGCAGAATTCTCGCCATTATAAATACAGTAGCCCTGAAGATGGACTATTCAGAATACTCAAGAATCCTCAAAATCCTCAAAATCCTCATCGTTCCACTGGGTTTCCCAGTGCTTCGGGTCATGAACAGCTGTCGATGGGGAGTCCAGGCTGACGATGAGATCCATTTCTTTCTCTAGGTTCTTTTGCAACTTGCGACGTAATCCCAGAAACTTGCCCTTATCTGGCATGTCTTTGACGCAGGATTCAACAGAGAGAAGATCGAAGGCGGTTTGGAGACCCTGTATGAGATTAGTGCACGAACTGATAAGGAATGGCAGGATACTCACCATGCTCAGAGTCTTGTGGTGGAGATACAAGTTCTCGGCAACTGTTGTTTCTGGTAAACTTTCGGTTTTGATATTGAACTTTAACCATGAGTCCAGGAGAAGTGCTCCCTCATTCTGTTCCAGATTATGGGTCAAGAGGCAGGCGGCCAATGGACGGACCTGAGTCACATTTCTTATACCCAGCGAGACGAGCGCGGTTGAGTACTTGTAGCCATACGCAAACATGGCAGTTTTCTTTTTCCTGCGTGGAATGGAAACACCACGAATACCAGGGTTGAGGTTGACATAGACCTTGGTACCGCCGGCTTGCCGCACGGCCAGTTTGGGCGCAAGGCAATGCACCAATAGTGCCTTGATGAGATTTGTGTTGCCGGAGTTGCGGTTCATTGCTTCGGAAGCAAAAGGTTCGGTAAGCCACGATTTTCGGCTCCTGCGTGGGAATGGTACTCCCAATTTATCCATGATGAGAGAGGCTGAAGCGACAGCTTTGCGATAAGGGCGCAGGTTCAGGAAGTGTCGTTTGGCAAATTCAGAATCCAATGAATCTATCTTGTGTGTGATCTCGTTCTGGCTATCAAGACCAAAAGTTTCCGCTTGTATCCTGTGGTCGCTCATCGCTTTGCGCATGGCTTGGAAGGAGTTGATAAGAAACATGTGGTCGCTCAATGAATCTCCCTCGAAAGATCGGCGAATTCTCCGGAAGTTCTCGAGCGAAACTTCTGGGATTTTCACTTGGTTGAAATCATTCCCCGACGCGAAACTTGCAAGGATCAGCATTGGATCCAGACACCCGAATATCACACCGAGAATGACCATTTTTCCAAAGGAGGGATCCATGTCCAATTTCTCAAGAATGCGCCCAAGACCAGTGAGATTTTCCTCTTTGTCCAATGCTCGCAGGTGCTTTAAATTTTCCACTGCGGAGGTTATCCTGTCTTCACTGGGTGGCTCAATGGTCTCCGCCAATAGTACCGAAAGTGGAATGCCGCTGATCATTTTCCTGAGATGAAGACAGGTCTCCTCGAGGCTGGTGCGCTTGATTTCAGCGGCATGGGCGCCTGCTAACGATTCGTACCGGTTTGAAGACCCGAGGAAGTAGTAATCGCCTTCCCGCACTCTCCCTGCGCGTCCTTCCCGCTGCTGCGAGGCAGCCTTGCTGATCCAACAGGGCATCAACTCCCTGACTTCCTGTGCGGGGTCAATATCGAGCTGATTGCGCTTCCCAGTATCAATGACGTGATGGATGTCAGGGAAGGTAACAGATGCCTCGGCGATATCTGTGGCAATGATGATCCTTTGACAGCCCTCGGGGACTGGAACCGCAAGTTCTTCTTGTTCCTTTGGCAGTTCCGAGTGTAGTCTGATGATCTTGAATCGAGCAGAATCCCTGAAATCAAAGCCCAATCGAGGACCAACGTTATTCAAGTCGGCAATGATTTCGTCCATTTGAAACATCCCAGGAACAAAAACAAGGAAAGAGCCCTGCTTTTTGTTGACAAGCAGGGAAATTATGGTTGCAGACACCAAGCCAGAAGCTATCTTTTTTTCGTCGAGTTGGCGAGCTGATTCCAGGGGAGTTGACACCTCATCTTGACTCTGATTACCATGCACTTTGAAGTGGTTGTTCAAGAAGTCGGCGGTGGGAGCTTGGCGTTGCAAGAGCGTCGAAACAGTCTCTGGTGGCAAGGTGTGGGTGAAGCTTTGAAGCACTTCTTCGAGATAGTGCCTCTTCACAGCGAAACTGCGTCCAGGAATCGTGATATGAGGAGCAGGGTATTCCTTTTGGTTACCAACACCTGTTGTGCTGAAATATTTCGCAAACAGGTCAACATTAACCGTTGCACTCATCAGGGTAACTCTCGGGACATGTGCCTCGCGGGATATCTTTTGACGTTCCATAATCCGACGCTTCAGCGCCATCATTGCAATATCAAGCTGAACTTCGCGGGTATGAACCTCATCGAGGATGATATGGGTGAATCTGTCCAGGAGACTGTCATCTTTCAGCATGTTCATCAGAATCCCGGAGGTGCAATATTCAATGCTTCCCCCGTTCTTCGGTGGTTTGTGATCAAATCGCACGGTGTAACCAACAGAGTCACCAATCTCCTCGCATCTTTCTGCAGCCACTCGTTGCGCCAGACGAATTGCGGCCAAGCGCCTCGGTTGAACACACAGAATCCTACAGCGAGCGCCCTTCGACCGAGAGATCGCATCATCCAGGATGAGCTGAGGAATTTGTGTGGATTTTCCAGACCCAGTCTCTGCGGCACAGATGCTGTAAGTGTTATGATTAATGAGCTTTAGCAATTGAGATTCGTAATTCCGGACAGGTAAATCCATCATGCACCTGCGGATGGCTTGGTATTGGGGATCAGAGCTGCTCTCGGCTTTCAATTTATTGTCCTCCAGTTGACGATTCCTCTCTGGCTCATCGAGGGGTTTCTGAGGGTACCTCACTGCGTGCCCCTCCAAGTCCGCCAACGCTAGCTTGAAGGATTGATTGCGCCTCATCCATACAATGCTCGTCATCAAATCTTTACTCGATTCTTTGCCGAATGCGAAAGCCAAGTCATCTGAAACTTCAAGTTGTGCAACTTGCTTTGCGGCTTCAACGCTCTCTGCATGTTTTTGTTTTATAGCTTCCTTACGCACTCGGCGAGAGATGTCTCGTTTGAAAATTTTCCGGGCACTGGGGAAGTTATTGCAATCAAAGTGAAACATCGTGAAAAGCTTGAATATGCGTTCATAGATTCCAACATCGGCAAACCTTTTCAATGCAAACTTTCGACCAGCACTCATTGCCGTCGGCTATTTCATCGTGTTAGATCTTCGCAGATTGAGCAGAATCAGGGAAATGCATAAGCCCCTGGAGCTTCACATACCGTTGTATCGGCCTTAACATGTATCCCGAAGTACATTCCATTCTTTTTTGGCCCAACATGGCAACCGTATGTGAATTTGTCCTCGGAAGTTTTCAAGACCCTCTCTGTCACAATGCCGCTTCTCACAAGCTGATCGAAAAATTCGGAGTGCGCTTGGTCTGCGCTTTCCGGAGACGGAAAATTTGATTCTGAAAATAAATCCGCTGGTTTCAGAATTTGTCTTTTTGGTTCGATCTCCACTGACTCTGTCTCTGGAGCCAACTGTTCTGATTCCAATGTCGACCCTTTCGGATTGGCGACCAAGCTCTGTAGCCCGAAAATGCCGGGAATAGAATACGAAGGCGTCTCTGAAACTTCCGGTTCATTTTCATCGACTCGCTGTTCAGCAGTAGCCTGGGATCTCAATTGACTGGTGCTCGAAAGTCCGCGCGCAATTAGGTGATTCTGGAGGTATGGGGCGTCGATTTTGACTGTGGTTTGGCGAACAGTGGTAGCACTCGCTGATCGAGATCCGAGAGATCGAACAGGAAGAATGGTTCGACAGGCTGTGTGTATAGTTCGGCCGGGAGACTGTCGCAGTCTCAGCTGGCCCAGTCCCTGACCCGGGATAGTGAGGCGAGATTCATTTCGGGCGAGAAGAGAAGGTCGATTGAGATTCCGGAGGTGCAGGCAGGCGGTCGTTCCTGTCATTGTGCAAGGCCGGGATTTCGCTGGGAAAGAGGAACGGGGTCTCCGATGCTAGGACCCAACTCACGCTGGCGTGTCCCAGATATCTGAAACCTGGAAGCGGTATTATAACTATGTGGACAATAAACGAATGTCTGTCCGTTATTTATGGGCGACAGGTGCCAGGTGGTCTCAGGAGTGAAGAGGAAAAAAAAAAAAAATAGATCCGCGTCTCCAACTTTAGAATCTCGGGCTTGGCGCCGCTCGCCGCAACAACTAGAAATCTACTTCCGTACTGCCGATATTGAGTCTTGAATATTTCACGATCAAAGGCAGTTATATACAAATAATCACACGTAAGTAGTCGACTTGAGTATTCCGGTAACATATTGTCTAATTTGAAGCGTCATGGTATCATTTGCGAGCCTATGTACAATCCATCCATCTATATATATCTATGCTCAAGTGCGAAATGCTTTAAAGACATGTTTCCCTCCAGAGCTCGAACTTTCCAAGTCCCATCCATGAATATATCACAGGGTATAAAGCAAGAGAAACAAATATTTCCAGATTTCACGGCGTGGCTTCCTTCTCATGCTTCACTCGCAACTTCTTCTCGATCTTCATAAACTCTCGGATGCCAACGGGGATGTTGGCAAACAAATCGTCGTCTTTGCCAGGTTGAGTCCAATTGGCCTCGCTGCCTCCTCCATCATCATCCATGCTACCACTGGCAGAGTTGACCTCTGCTCTAGGTGCAGAGCGCATATCCGGTGTGCCCTTGACACCCGCCTTGGCTTTAGCCATGGTCACCCTGTTCCCCCATTCTTCCATCTCGTCTCTGAAGTCGTCCCAGACACAGTTTACACAGCCGCTCATGCAGCAGTTGTCCGGTTCTTCAGGTTGTGGAGGAATGGGCACGCCGTTGATGGTTTTCCACATCGACGCTGGCTGTTCGCCGGGATTGTAGCGCGAGGATCGCCCGGGACCAGCCAGACGAGTACCAAATACAATTGCCATTTTTTCTTGCGGCGATTGAGGCTCGACGGAGGATGGTGCGGTTTCGGGCCGAGGTGTTGGCCGCGACGTCACCGCCCGGCCAGCATATGGAGTGGGCGAGCGCAGGATCAATGAGTAGTACCCGGTCAGCGGTTGCGCTTGATCATGCTGAGGAGTTTCAGGAATTTCCTCCAGGGAAGCTGGCGTATTTGAGGAATCGGATTGGTCCGGTAGGTCAGATTGGTGGGCTTTCATGCGCCGGGGAGTCGGGACCAGGACATATTGTCTGCGGGCAACGATAGAGGACGATGCTATAGGAGATAACGAGCGAGAATAAAGACCCAGCCTCTTGAGCGAGTGTCTTGTGCGCACTGACAGACACTCCATGGTGTGAAAATGACAAAAAGGAAGACCT
The DNA here is from genome assembly GCA_911197225.1 of Penicillium salamii. Taxonomy (NCBI): domain Eukaryota; kingdom Fungi; phylum Ascomycota; class Eurotiomycetes; order Eurotiales; family Aspergillaceae; genus Penicillium; species Penicillium salamii. The sequence continues at coordinate 184,890 of CAJVOY010000106.1, read as the reverse complement.
CGGGAAGCGCAGAGGGCCATTAAGTCATAGTGCAAACAGTGCAAACACAGATTGTTTATCTTCATCGTCGCGCCGAATCAGTCTGAACACCCGCGACAATGGATTCCCCCGCCAAACGACGGAAGACAGGCGAGTCAGGGATTTCTTTAGTCCCGGAACTCTCGCAAAATGGATCGCGCCGACCAAGGCGACCGTCTTACCAGTCCCCAACAAGGGCCAGTCTTGCACGAACGAACCCGGATGCATTGGAGCGCGCGCTCACCAGGTCTCCCAGCCGACAAGCGATAAGCAAAGAAAAACAACCAAGAGATCCTCGGGTGCTTGGACTTCGCGATCGCAAAGCACTGAGACCCTCACTCAGTGCCTCTGCTAGTCCGCTCACCCGACCAAGGCAGTCCGAAGGCCCAGAAAGTTCACCAAGCAGGCGCGCAAGTGGCATACAAGCGTTCTCCAAACCGCCGCGCAGGATTTCCAAGAGGATCTTGCCAGGAGATTTAGTGTTCGGGTCACCGCTGCCCCCTCCACCAAACCCCGATTCCCACACTCCTGAGGGTCAATTGGCATCCGAGCTGGGCAGTGCTGCAGGAGATATAGAGCTGAATTTGGGACCAGACCCTGGGTTTATGGACGATGACGACGCTGAGCCTGAATTACCACCCACACCAACCCAGCTGGGGTTAGAAAAAGCTCCGGACCGGCCTAGGGGACTGAGTAGCAGCCCGAGTATGCGACTGGAGAAACGATCGAGACGGAGGCTTCACAACCCATTGCATGAGAGCCCCTTGAAAGCGGTGAATTTCCAATCACCTCCCTCGGATGAAGACACGCAGTCAGCTTCATATCCTGATGGGTTCTCTGCGGCGGTTCGAGAGAAGCAAGCCTCGCGCAAGAAGGCTACTGCCGATTTGCGACGACTCCAGAAAGAAGTTGAGGAATTGGAATCCTGGGCCAAAAAGGTCGAAACGAACCCTGACCTGAAAGGCGACACCAGAGGCCTTGATCAATTCTTGTGAGTCTTATAGAAGCAATGGACGTGAACGTAGCTGACAAAAACCAGGTCTTTACTTATATCCGAGGAGGCAAACCGCACACATCAGCCTATATCGCAAAAACCCCCTAAGCCTGCATCTTCTCTTCTTGCTGCTCTACTCCCATTCTCCGCCAATATACCCAGACCAAAGCGGCAGACATCACCATTACCGACAAACCCATTCGCCCTGCAAGAAAACTCCCAATCACTTCCATATTTAACAATCTTCGCGCCATTGAAACTCAAAACACGTACAACCCGGTCATCACACATGGGTGATTTATCAGAGACACACACTCTGACCTTTTCGCCTCCACCCCCATTCCCAGCCAGTATCTACAACGTGACTGTTGTGTATGAGGCAGATCCGGAAACTCAATGTTTGACATCCCTGTCAGTGCCCACTGCCGACAGCAAGAAAAGGAAAATCCCCGAGCCCCTCCGCCGATGGATCGATTCCCGACTGGAGAACCCACTTCTGAGACTGGACGTGGCAACCCTCTGTTGGGGCATCAACCGCTACTGGGAAGTGACAGTTGCGCGTGCCCGACTATGGGCACACATCGACCATAAATACGGGCCTCGGGCGTCACAAGGCAGAGATGATACCGAGCCCATAAATGAGAACGGGGCCATCACGATTTCAGATCTACGACGATTAATTCCTCATATTGATCGAAGTTCAATGATCTTGAAATCAAAGACCTCTGCCTCTGGTCCTCGGGTCATGATATCAAACACTTTGGTATTGGATGAATGGTCTGGAGAGCCTCAGCTACGGCCTGAGATCACTGTCTCGGTTCCTGGTGCTGATAAGAAGATTGATCATGAAACCAAGAAGCTCTTCCATGCGCTGCTACATGGGGACCACGGCTTGTTTGGAAGTGACGTTGTCCATGTTAATTCGATTCTGAGGGCGACTGAGGGTGCTCTTGGTGCTTTGTTTGGTTGATTTTGTCTTGCGATTATTAGCGATGGTGCTGAGATGTTTAGCGTAGAAGTCGAAGATACCCTAGTACAATTTGAATGTATATCCTGTTTGCAGAGACTACGTGAGAGATAACGAGTTAAGTGTTGATAGATATGCTTTTTTGCAAGTGTAGTTCCATTCATTCTGCTAAAGTATTGATGGGCATGTCTCAGCCCTGGTCAACGAGCATGAACCACATCCTCCACATGTACGACAAGCCCATACCATAAACGGAGGAATTTGTATGTGCAATACGCTATTCAACTAGACAACCCACAGGGCAAGACTACCATAAATTGAGAAAATTGAGCGGTTTTGAATTTCGAGAGATCTTCCGAGTTCTTTCTTTTGGAGACAAAAAGGAGTAAATTTGGGGGAGGGAGAGGGAATCAAGGAAGCGGCGCAACGCCATGCCAAAGTACACTAATCCCCGATTCGAAAACCGACCCGATCATCATCATCAGCACGAGCAGGGAATTAACACATTTATTTCTTGGCAGCGGCCTCGTCGTCAGCCTTGACGCGAGCACGCTTCTCGCGAGCACCCTGGTAGCGGGCCTCGGCGCGAGCGTCACGGAGACGGCGGTAGGCAGCCTTCTCACCCTCGGGAAGAGCGTCACGCTTGACCTCGGTGACGGCCTCGGCGGGGGTGATGTTCTTGATGGGGAAGGTGGCGTCAACGCGGGTGATGATGCCGTCACGCTTGCCCTCGGCAACGGTGGCCTTGGCAGCCTTGACGTCCTCGGGGGAGGAGTCGAGCTTCTTGAACTGACCGCTCTTGCGGGGGAAGAGGATCAGGCGGGCCTTGTAGTCCTGGAGACGGGCAACGTTGGCGACAAGGGACTCCTTGGAGTAGTTGGTACGGCGGTGGTCAACCGAGATACCGACGGTGGGAGCAAGCTTCTTGGGGATACCAGCTTCCTGTACGCGAATTCGAATCAGCATTCTGCTCTTTTTCCGTATGCGACTTTTCCATTTACCTTCAGCTCGGCGAGGGTGAAACCACGGCCGGCACGGACACGGCGGTTGTACTTGACGGTGGGGCACCGGACAACGGGACGCAGCTTGTCCACGGGGCGGGGGGCAACAGCGGCCGCCTTAGCGATACGGGCCTCACGACGACGGTGCTTCCGGCCGGGCTGTACTCATGTTAGTCGACCGATTCCACATCCTGCGAAAGAAAATTTTTCTTCTCGATTCCAGTCGGGTTGCGATATCGTTCGGAAGGAGGAAATTTTCTTTCTTGATTCGGGGGGTTTTGTTGGAGAAGTCGTACCTGGTCGAAGTGCACACGCACACGACGCTGCCAGTCCTTGTGGAAGTCTAATCAATTCGTTAACCACCATTCCCATGTATATATATATTTTTTTCGATGCTGAGTCCAATGTCGTTCTCGTAGGCGATCTTCTGGGTGCAAAGCGACGGGGTCACTCACGGTTCTTCTGAATCTGGTTGTTGTGCTTGATCGCCTATATGTCCCACACACAATCAGTCATTCCATTCGGCCATTTCTTTCGAGTCGTCGATTCCTCTCAATCGGACAAGTCGAATCCTTCATTGTCTTCTTCCATAGAGGGGGGGAACGCACCATGTTGACGGATGGGGAACAAGCCGGGTGGTGGTCGTCGAGGGTTGCTGGTCAATTCCTCCTTCACGGCAGAAAATGAAGTTCTCGTGCGGCCGCTGACTGGCCCACCGCCTCGCTTAGCGAGCCCTAACCATTCCCGATCGGGTAATCTGCCGACCTCCTCCGCCTCCATCTTTTCGTTCTTTTTTTTCCAAATTTGGCCATTTTCATTCGACGGTTTTGGCCTGAGTCAGCGGGCCATCCATGGTTCATCAAATAAAAGACAGCCCGCTAATGATGTCACGTGCTTCCATATATCATTCTTCGACATTCGTTCACTCTAGATCTGTTGGTCTCTCACTGGACTTTCTCAAATCACCATGCTGACTTGCTCCCAAATATCGACTATGACATTTGCTAGTGTACCCGCAGATTGCGGTATATACAACCAGGCACCGATGCCGCACTTATCCGACGTCACTATTCAGTGCTTGATCTGATTCAAATTGCTTCACTAGCCTTGAAAATATCCACATTAACCAGCCATGTGAAAAGAGGATTCCTCAAAACGCCAGTCGAGCTCCCTGTCAGTCTTCAGATGGCATGAAACACAGATAAATGTTCATAATGCACACCGACACGTCACAAGTGGGGAATTGCCTGGAGCCCTAAGAGAAGTGAAGGTGAACTGAGCCCAGCGCTGGTCATCATTTTTCACCATTGCTAACCCCGGCCCGTACCTGAACACGACGGAGAATTGGACACAGGCGTGTGCTTTTGCCTGTTGCCGAGACTGCCTATGCCATGTTAATCTTCCTCGGCCTCCTCTAACGCCAGCTCTCTGGGCAGAACTCTTGCTCTACAATGCTCCCGTCGCGGATACCAAAGTGGGGTGACAGCGGAGCACGGCTCATGCAGAGCCCGGCATTTGAAAGCCCAAAGGCCTCAAGGCGTACTTCGCTTGAACAAAATGGGTACACAAGGGAGACAATCCTTGAGCATACGAAAACCAAGCCACATCATGCGGCTAGAATGCTTAATGACCTCAGAGAATATGGTCTGGGGCTCTACTTGGACTTGTATAGGGCCAACAACTGGATTACTCTATTAGGACTAGCGAGTGAAGGCTTAGCGGGGGTGATCAGCCTATCATATCCAACTGTCTGCACCTCAAGTGGGTTTGCACCGTACAGCCTTAGTGGAGTAGTTGACTTGGGCTGAGCAACTATACAACTATACCCCGTATTTTCAGATGCGTTTGACTTTGGGGGCCATAATACAGAGCAATACGGAGTACTCTGTACTTGTACATAAATAGGAGACCTGCATTTAATACGAGTCACTTCTGCAGCTCCCTGACGCCCGACACAAATCCCCTGTCATGCTTTACTTGGAGATGCTCTCCCACTTCTTGGTCACTTCGGCCATATTGGCCATCGCCGAAGCTCGTGCCGTCTCAAACAGCTCGCCTTTTACCTCGATAAAATGGTCAAACTGTACAGCTCCGTTATCAAAACCGGGGTTCGACTGCGGAACGCTTGAAGTGCCAATTGACTGGGATCATCCTCATGGCGAGAAGGTCCAACTTGGCATGCTACGCCACAAAGCATCCAAACCCGCACAGAGAGTAGGAAGTCTACTGTTCAACCCCGGCGGTCCAGGCGATACCGCGACAACCTACGTGGCATTTGCCAGCGAACTATTCGGTCAGGATGTTGCCAATCGATTCGACATTATTGGCCTCGATCCTCGGGGTGTTGGCCTGAGTTCACCTATTCGCTGCGACCCAGACATCTACAACGAGCAGGTCTCGTACTGGCCATCAAACCAGACCGAGCTTGATGCATTGGTCTCAAAGTTCCACAGACTTGGAGAGAGTTGTTTCAATATGACCGGGCCACTGGTCAAGCACATGGACTCTATCAGTGTGGCCAAAGACATGGAAGCAATCCGCCAGGCTTTGGGAGACGGAAAGCTCAACTATATCGGTCTCTCGTACGGGACATTGATCGGGCAAACGTACGCAGAACTCTTTCCCCGGAATATCCGGACAATGGTCTTCGATGGCAACATGGATCACAGCACCGATCCCATCTCATATCTTACCGTGAAATCATTCACCTATGAAAGTGAAGTAGTCCGATTTGCAGAGTGGTGTAGCCAGTCATTGACCTGTCCACTGAACGGAACCTCAACAGACGTCCTCCAAGTCTTTGATGAACTGGTCAAGCAGGCAAACAACAAACCCATCCCCGCACCTTCATGCAAGGCCAAGGGATGTCGCGAAAGCGTGACTGGCGCAGATATCCAAAACAATGTGAACTCACAACTATTTGTCAAGAACTCCACTTTGCTCGGAACCTGGGCAACACTCGGTCAGAATCTTCTCGAGGCCAAAAAAGGAAATGCAACTGGTCTTTCCACATCCATCGCAACAAGCTCGAACTCAGACGTTTTCCAGAGCGCTGTGATCAGTTGCTCAGACTGGTATCACCCTGAAGCTTCACTTGTGGATCTCAAATATAAAAGGGATCTCGCTAGAACCATGTGGCCACACGTTGGCACCGGCGCCTACGGACTCAATCGCTGTATCGGATGGCCTTTCCCTCAGGTCAATAAGCAGCGTAAAGCCAAGATCCACGGCACTCCTCGCATTCTTCTGGTCAACTCGCAGTTTGATCCTTCGTGCTCGTATATCTGGGCGAACGGGCTGCAGGAACAAATTAGCAATAGCACTCTTCTCACACGGAGAGGCGATGGTCATACATCTTATGTCTTGCAAGGAGAGACTTGGAAAGTTGTGAATGACTATATTGTCAATATGACGATTCCCGCTGACAACACTGTTGTCAATAGCTGATTGGTTTCTTCCTTTGCCAATTGTGTTTGGTATTGAAATTGGTGTACATATGAAAGGATTAGCATGTTCGAGATCTCAGCAGTTGAAGCATAATAGAGCAACTCATAATAAGCAGACCTTATATACTACGCGTCCCCACTTGAGCACTCGAATACCGAGGTGTCCTAGTTACTTCATTTGAACACTATCACTTCCAACCTTGGAAGGTTGTCTTCTCACTTAAGAGCCATATTTATCATAATAAACTGCTTGGATCATACTTACTACACCTTGACAAAATGGCCCGAGAATGGATTGCTGTAACCTTAGAAGTACTTAAGTAAATCCTCGTTCCTTTGCACTTATCGACTGACGGGGCCCCATTTGAAAGGTTAAATTGACAATTTAAGTAGTATCAAACAAAAACAAGCAAAAACAAAAAACAAAAATCTAGTGTACCAATTGCGTCTCATATGCCGTAAAAAAAACCTCTAAGCCATTCAAACCCAAAGCCAAATCCCCTCAATCACTCGAACTGGAAGAACTGGAAGAAGAGCGCCTACGACGAGCATGACACCCATGACGCTTCTTACCACACTTCCCCCACTTCTTATGCTTCTTTCTCCGATCCTTACTGCGAGAAAAAAATTAATAAACAACAACAACAAAAGACAAAATCAACTCACACTTGATGTGTCGCCGCGTTCAAGCCAACAGCCCCCAAAATTGCACCCGCCGCACTCCCCAGAAGCCCGCCTCCCAATTTATGACCTGCATAGCCACCAGCAGCACCACCCACAACCGTCGAGCCGAGACCTTTTTCGTCTTCTGGGTTGGGTCCATTTTGGTTCTGTGGTGGCATGCCGTAGTATGAGGCGTTTTCTCCTATTGGCATTTGTTGTTCTGGGGGATAGGGCGAGGTAGCATTGCCATTTTGGGAGAATGGGTTGTTGGGGGTGTTGGGGAATTGGGGTTGTGGGTGTTGTTCGCCATAGAATGAAGGGTTGGCTTGCTGGTTGTATTGGACTGGGGGTTGCATGTAGCCGGGTTGTTGGATCTTTTGGAAGTTAGCACTTGTATCAGATCAGGTATGATAAGGGCTAGAGTACTCCTGAAGTCTGACTTACATTTGAAGGGTAGAAGTTCTGCGGCCTGGGGCCACCTGGTTGCTGACAGTAGCCTTGACCTTGGGCACTTTGGCTGAAAGGGTCTCCACCGAACTGGTTAGGTGGGTCGACAAACTGGGTCATAGTGAGATGGTTGAGAAATATTGTAGTTAAGATTAATTGAATCACAGAGTGATGAGGATAGAGAAGATTGGTGCCATGGGAAGGGGAATAAATAGGAATGCCATGGACTTAGAAGATACTGATGATGTAGTGGCTCGACGATCTTGTACAGGTTGCCCAGGGGCGATGAAAATCATACTGAAGACACAGCCCTTCAAAGATGATCGTCTTTCTAAGTTAGGAGGGCTCGGGGATTGCGGGGAGGCCGTGGTTGGGAGAACGTCGAAGTTACTGTATTAGGTGTGAGCTGCACGCGGCGTGATATCATTGTGGTAGATTTGATGAATATCATAGGGCTGTGGTAGAAATAGATAGAGTCAGAGCCGATCAGCCGCCGGGGCTCTACGCCAACTATGGAGCATACTAGGTACACGCCATGATTTGTTTTTTATGGCTATATGTACTTAATTAGTAGGAGGTTTATCGGGTAAATGTTTTACTTACAGCACAAGGTCCTTGCAAAAATACCAGACAATAGTCAAGAATACAGCCGTAGCTTTTGATATGCCGACGGTAGAAGAGCGTTAACCTTTTTTCTACTCTAAAAATACACATGCCGATTATCCGACGAGGCTATGTTCAAGTAAAAACAGCCACGTTTGGTTACTAGACTGAGATAGATATGCAAACGACTCGGAAGTCTACCCATGCTAAAGTGGTCAACGATTGATCCGGAGTATACGAAGTACATTTAGGCAGAAAAAATAGTAACGAAAATACAGGACTCGATCTCGAACGTGTACACGTAGATCGGCCCCCGGGTTGGGATCCAGGCTATGTTATTGGCTCGCTAGTAACCTGGCAGACACTAATGCGCATGCTAATGTCTATTGTGGCTTAGCCCTGTAACAACTCGATTGCCCCATATGGTGACCTGTTTGTCGATACCTCTTCCGCTTTCACGCCCTGCAGTATGCATGAATTCCCATATCTCCAAAGAGATGACTTCATACACCCGTGTATTTTTGAGGCAAGACACGACGTGTGTAGACTGTGGCTTGCAGTGCATCGAAGTTTACCTGGCATTGGCGTGGACATGTCTCAATCAAGTAACTGCAATGTATGCCTCGTCAGTGCTAAGCTTTGGGGGCTTTGTTCTGATGCTTGATCTCGGGAATTAGTTCTGGAGAACGAACATTGGAAGACTGAGCCCATGGAACATATATAAAAAGGCCAGTTGAATCGAGAGAATTCTCCCATTCAACAAGCTTGCGCATTTCTCTGGTTCCTTCTAAACATGTGGATTTCCAGTACTACAATTGCCTTACTAGCAATCGGTCTTCCAGCCCTTGCCCTCCCAAAAGGCTCATCCTCTAGCAGTCTCCAAAATGCCATCGACGCAGTACCGGGAGAATCACCCCTTTTCCTCAATTACCCAGGCAAGAAAACACCACTAGCGGAAGAATACCTCAAAGCCATCCCAGCAACAGAATCAGGACCCCCCGGCCCAGACGACCTCCTATTCCAAAACCTCCTAGCCGCCGAATGGGCTATCTACTCCTTCTACCAAATCGGCGTAGAGTCCTTCACATCCACAAACTTCACAAACCTAGGACTCCCAGATACAACCTACGAACGAATCCTCCAAATGCGGGACAATGAAGCCGGCCACGTCCGCATCTTCCAAGACCAAATTTCCAACAATTCCATAAAACCAGGGCCCTGCAAATACAACTACTCAATCAACAACAATCCCCAAATCTGGCTTGCCCTACAGACCTACCTCGAAGTATCAAGCATGGCCTTCTTAACAGGCTTATCCAACCAAGCCGAATCAAACATCTCAAAATCCGCACTTATGGCAATAGGACAAGTGGAATCACGCCACAACAGCTGGTCCCTAATCGACATCTGGAATACGAATCCCTTCTCCGGCCCCGCGGACACCGTCTATCCATACGCGAACCAGATCCTCGAATTGACAACCGTCTTCATTGTCCCTGGTAGCTGTCCGGCTGAAAATCCGCTGTACCCGAGTCCGCGTCAGAATCTGCCGCATCTGGAGTTTATTGGGAATGGGACTACTGCTAGACCTGGATCTGAGATTAGGTTTACGTACTTGGATCCTGGTAATGTGCCTTCTTTTGGGGAGAAGGTTTATTGGGCTGTTTTTTATCATGGGGTGCAGAAGGAGAGTGTGAGGTATTATCCGGAGGAGAATCGGGTTAGAATTCCTGCTGGCTTTGACTTGAATGCTGGTATTATTATTGTTAATATTGCTAAGGAGAGGGATGCTCCTACTGAGGAGAGCGTGGTTGCTGGGCCGTTGATTCTTTTGGAACAACCTGCTATTTTGACCAAGGAAATATCCTCGGCGTGAGGTTATCTGATGTTGGTGTCCACCTGGGCAGGGGTGGTTTAAAGAGCAAGTGAATTGAATAGAGATCTGGTTAAGTTGACAGGAGACCTCCGAGACCTCAATGGATGCTTCTGGTACATTTAAGCACAGCAAAACATTCAATATCAATCATACGGGTTACATTTGATGAGGAGCTGAATATCACGAACTCGGCGCTTTGGAGAAATCGATACCATTTTGCGAGTCTGCTCCACTGGTTATTCCATCACGATATACTCCCATGCCCGCAAGGGCGCTCTGGCGTACAGCAGCCACCATAGAGCCATTCCAAAACGACCATTTCCCCAAATTCGAAATTGCTCCTAAACTGCTCTTCCATGAATTCTAGAGACATGTGATTAAGAAACCTGGCCGCGGTATCTTTCCGCCATCCTGAAACAATATAATCAATAGCTTTCACAATCCCGTGCTGACTTTTTGTAGTTCTTGCTGATGTTGCCGGGTTATCAGAGTTGGGTAAGGACAGCCGGTTAATTGACAGCCATCCCCAATTCCTTGCTGAACACCTGGCAGACATCCACCAAGCCTGAGTGCAACGCGTTCCGTAGGTGGTCATGGACCGTTCAAGTAACTTCATGAGTAAACTAAGTATCTCTTTTTCTTCTAAACAGTAGGTATTGACTCATAGAAGCTGGATAGGTTCAGTCTGAGCCGGTTTAACTGTTCAGCCAAGGATCATGAAGCAAAGCCGCTGCAGTCTTCCGATCTTCTTGTCGCCATGTAAGCATACCCCTAATAAACACCAAGAATTTGTCCTTGTCTTCGCCTTCAAGACAGCACTCTGACTCCTCCAACGTTCTTGGCTGAATTTCGACATCATCTATCTTCCATTTTCCTATAAAACGTCAATATCCGAATGTTGGAAGAATCCTGGGATAAGGCATGCTTACCGTCTTGATCGAAAAACTCGGGGCTTCTAGCTCCTTTCTGAATAAGGTCGTTAGGTGGCGGCCCTAACAGTCCGATTATCTCCGCAATGTGCGCGCGGGTAAGATATGTGTTCAGAGTAGGATGCTGGCCGGTGAAGAGAGGTTGACCCTCAAGAAGCTGCCAGATCTATTTTCAAATGGGTGAGCGCAAAAGCGCTCAAGATAGGGTTTCACGACTCACCATAGTACCCAAGTTCCAAATATCAGCAGGATAACTCCAATTCGCCTTCAGCATGACCTCTAGCGATCTGTAGAATTCAGGCTGGGCATTGTGATTTCTTTTCTGAACAGCCTCTCCGAAATCACAGAATAAGGCTCGGCCAAACTTTTTTGGGGGGTCTAAAAGACGGGAAAGATAGATGGTCCTATCACTGACGATCTTCCGAGGTGATGGATTTTTTACTTCGCCCTGAACGAACTTTTTGAGAACAGAGGTATCGTTAAGCTCCTGCATAATATTATCTGGCTTGATATCTCCAGAAGAGTCAGTGGAAAAGCGTTTCGGACTTTCACTGTGTCATGTAGTATACCTGTGTGAACGAGTTTACACTCAGTATGTAGATAATCCAACGCCAGTAGCATTTGCTTGATTGCTGATTTTAGGATATTGACCTCCAAGCGAGCGTTTGGCATGACGTTGTGAAGATCCTGCAAACTCTCCCAAAGAGGCTTTTGGACAAGGCATTGGTGGTCTCCGCCAGGTCGGGGTAGTGTGAACGTATCCAGGACATCCCTCACATGTTTGCGCCCGTGATGTTGCGAGGGTTTGGAAAGTTGTTGGTAAATTTCGAACTCGTGTTTGTTATCTTCATCGCGAGTGTGGACCTTCAAAGCAACGTGACGATGATCCCTGATCTGTAAGCATAAAGGATAGGGAGCAACGTCAAAGGCACTCACCTCATGTCCCGGGCGAGCCAAACCGTCGACGAGACACCGAAACCCAGCTTACCAACGACTTGATACCGAGAATCTAGGACATCACCGATCACCATAGGATAGTAATCACCACTGGAAAATCCATCCATTCCCTCCTCTTCGACAAGGGGCTCTTCGATAACATCAAAGCCGGTATGGGGAAATACAATCACAGGCCAGGGGGGCCGAAAGAAGCTCTTCAGCCATACTCGCAGAGGACTCATCTGTTGACTTGAATCGTGTATGCTGGATGGTGCACAGAGTACGCGTCAGTCAAAGGGCAGTGGTTGATCTCCACTGTTAGTGTCAAAGAACGGAGAGGACGCGCCCGAACATTGAACTCATTTGGGCAGCGCTGCGGTCTTGGCAGATGACCAGGGTATGGCTCTGTGACTTCCTGTCGAAGGACCTGCCGCAATGTCGCATGATCTACGGGTACAATTCTAAGCTATCGAGCCACAGAGTCGATACGATATTTGACTACGGGAGCTAATGGGGGAGATTAAGAAGACCCGGAATACGAAAGAGGTAGATGAAACTGTCTGACTTGTCTACTGACAGTAAATTTGGGCTGATTCTTTGACTAGCTCCAGCAGAGATTCCTAATATTCATCGCACATAGCTCCGAACTTTAAGTATACTACAAGCCCTTATTCGTATACCCACGGCTTTAGGGGACTACTAGCCGGGACCAGAGGTATTTTACTGTTCGCTGCAGGCATAGCAATTTGCCTTGTGTCAGGACTCAGCATGGACTCTATTCCTATAGTACAATACCAACTTAATCATCCTGTCATCTTCACGACCCAGCAACGTCTTCATTTCGCCTCGCGAAATAGACAATCCAAAAGTGCAAAAAGCCGAAACCCAATTTAGAAACGCCACATATCAAGCAAGGGCCATGGATCGCCGTCTCATGGCCTCAATATCCAAAAACAATCAAAAAGCGAAAGCCAAAAAAACAAAAAAAAAAACAAAACGCTAGTTTGAAAACACCACATTTGGCATGTCTTCATCATTCGTGTCCCATAGTCATAAAAAAACAAATCAACGCTTGGTCATGAATCATATCAGAGTTGACACGAGATCCTCGTGGAGCCTAGGATATGGACCTAAGCATTGATGCCCAGACCAATATGGCCGGTCCGGGTCTTCTTGGCATTACTGGTGTCCTCGGATTCTGCCTTGCGCTTGTTAGGGCGCGATCGCTCAACATTGGGCTTTTGAACATGGCCGAAAAGTTTGGACTGGAGCAACGTGCTGCTCTTGGGAGCAGTGGAGCGCATCTGTTGTGGGGAGGGCATGCTGTGTTCAGGTGCGTCGGATGCAGAGAGAGACACCGTGCTATCGCTGTCATAGTGGTCGTCACCTTGGTTTCCGCTCGGGGTCGAGTACTCGTTCTTGGGCTGGTTTGGGGTCATGGGAACGGAGGTGGCAGAGGTGGCACCGTAAGCGTTTGTGTGGTTGGTGAGTTTGTCGGCGTAAAGAAGAGCAGCGAGACCATCGGTGTGTTCACCGTGGCACATATTGTGAATCTCGTGCTGCGTGGCCGGTGACATAGTGCCGTAGCTGAAGATTTGGGTAAAGTGCTTGCGGTTATCTCCGATACGCTGCTTGAGCATATTGTTCTGTTCCTCAAGATCGTAGGACCGGCTGGTTGCATCGTCAATTGCGCGCTTGGCGTTCCGGAGTCGTCGATCCAAAAGCTTGTTCTGTTCTTCCAATTCCTGTGAGCGCTGGATAGCCGAGAGGTAATCCGAGTTTGATGGCGATGTGGACTGCTTCGGGGTGACGAGATCCGCAGGGCGCGAACGGGTGCGGTAGGCTTCACTCTGGATAATCTCGACTTCGCGCTTGGCGAGGTGCTGTTCGACCTCGGCGCGCTTTACAGCTTCGTTGCTCGCAAAGGAGACTAGGCTGTTCTGGAGCTTGAAGTGCAATGCGGACATACGCGACTCCCGGGCGATAGTTAGAAGATCTTTGGCGATAATGCGCAACTCGCTCTCGCTGGCACTGTCGATTTGCTCGGCGGTTGGCAAGTTCTCGGATGCGCCGTAGGCATCGCATAGCGACTTGTCCAACTCTGCTTGTGTGACCAGAGTGGGACTCGTGGAGCGTGAGTGTGAGCGGGATCGGAGTGGAGCGCCGGGGATCTGAGTTGAGGGTGGGGGTGTCATTTCTGATGACGACAATGGCGGGGGCGAGAATATTCTCTTCTCGGATTGGGATGATGTCCGCTTTGCGCTGAGATCGGGGGAAGGGGAGAGTGTCGCACGGCGGATTGGAGTCGAAGGCACGATTTCCACAGGAGCCCCCAGGGTACTTTGTGAGTTGTGTTGCGACATGGTGTAATTTCGGGAAGTGATAGCAAGATCGATATCGGGAGTTTAGCCGCGGAGTTCTGGATTCTCACACTATCTCTGATCAGCACTGATTCATTCGCATTCAAGGGCTCCAACATACCGGAGAGCGATAATAATCAAGGGTTTGTAGGTCGCACAGAGCCAAGCCAGGTATGTCAGACTTCCAGGGAACAGAATATAGAAAGCAAGGGAGACAAAGAACTTGAATTCTGGAGAACAATGGGGAGAGTGAAGAGTAGAAGAGCTTAAGAGGGCGAACCTTGGAAGATGTCGCAGTTATTGAGGGGGGCTGGGAACGGCCCTGACGACCTGTTCCTCATGTCCGCTTGGGGTTTAGCGCGTCTCCCAGCCCCAGCCAATCATCTAAGAATATGGACCAATCAGAGGCCATGAAACCAGATGACTCAGCACTGTCTAACCCATTGCGGCTAGACGGATCGTCACGGGACGCTCAGGGCAAGTAAACACCCGCGACAAAGACAAGCGCCGGGGGGTTGGGCAGGCAACCGATCTCATGTGGATGTTGTGGAAATCTCCGATTCAATTGATAAGTTGTGGTCACTACTCGTATTTATCAATTGTGGACACTATTTACAAATGGATACGATAGGAACTGCAAGTGCTTCGGAAGTATACTATCCATCTTGGAACATTCCACGAACATCATATTTCAACCAGATCCAAGGAATGCTGGCATCCGTGGAGCCAATGTCGGTTTACATATGGAGTATGGGAGTATGAGTAGATGTTTATCGTAGCATGTATTGAGCCCCGTCATTAGTTGTATGGGATCATACCGGGGAAAGACGAGCTTCAAAGTCACCTCGGAGTTTCATAGCTTTACGCAAGGAGGTTCTAAAGTTGTTTTGATGTTGAGCGTCAACAGCAAGGGTCCAAGGTCTGTGTCTCAACGGCCGTTTGAGTGATACGCTGGCTCTGCTCCGGGATTTCAGTGACATAAATGAAAACCTTGGAAAATATTGGAAGAAAAAAAAAAGTCTTGATAGACTGTTCGTTTGAGCGATGCTTCTCAAGTGATGCCGAATTAGGATTTCATATGTTTGGGACGCAAGCAGTATACGGAGTAGGTAAAGTCCATAATTTGAGCTTACACTTGGCAAGCTCATTCCAAGTTTGTCATATAATCAAATATTATCAATAGATCCATTAACCATGCATATTTCTAAAGTTTCTAACACAGCACCAGTCAACGGTAAATTGGTGGTTGAAAATGGCGAGTTGTGGTCTTTCTAGGGTTATGCCCACTTTTTCCACCAAATATTAGTCATCACTACATCACGTGAAGACAGCTCCAGATCACATGATTCTGCCTCTTTTTGTATTAGTGCAGTAGTCATGTGACTATCTATCTTTGTAAAATACAGCATATGCAAACTATGCAAACTATACCTTTTTGGCTTCCGACAAAACAAAAACAGGACAGAAAGGAAGGAAACATGAAAATCTTGGAAGTAGATTCAAGAACAGAATGGATACATAAGAAGAAGATGCTCTACATCTCATCATCCACAGAGAACTGGCTCCACGATCGGACACGTGCGCCAAAATTCCACATCGAAAAAGGACAAGCCATAATCAAAAATGATATGCAGGCTAGCAGGGTCGATGACCAGCTAATTCCCAAACGGTCATACATGGGCAACTCGAACATTGGAAAAGTCGCAGATGCTAGACTTCGCACTACCACGTGAATTGAGATAGCCGAAACTGTGTGGCCCATATAGACATCTATAATGTAGATGATGCCCGTTGTGAAAATAAGCTGCAGTGAGCAACCCACAAAGAAGCATGAGATGATTTGGCATACCCACTGCACATCCCCTGACCATCCAAACCAAAGGAGTGCCGGGGGCAAAATGACCGAGCCTAGCATCATTGGAGGTAGACGCATTTCAGGCGAAAGCCTGGCTGATGATATGCTCCCCCCTTGTGCCATGCTGTTTGAAAGCTCAATTTGACGGGTCTTGTAATAGGTCAAGCTGTATGTAGCGATGATGACAGTGGCGGTGATGACACCGACTCCAACGGGTGCCAGGCAAAGTGTCGAAGTGCTGGCACCCCAGCCCCGGTTTTGGAAGTTTTGGGTAAAAAACTGGTAAGACAGGTATAAAGTACCATATACCAGAGTCAAGTACACGGTGATCAGGATAAGAATTGGTTCCTGAACAAACATGCGAATAGGCTTGGTGAAGTGTAGTCTGATCAAGACCTTTAAATCCAAGGCATGCAGCTCCGAATGTGCGCGCAATTTGTCGTTCTTGGTCTCAACTCGGAGGCGAGCAGCACGCAGCATAAGGATTCGATTGTGAGATGATTCACATAGAAGGAATCCGGAAATCACCGACGATACACCAATCACAATCAGATTGGCCCATGCAGTCCAGCGCCAGCCATACCGCTCCGAGATATAAGCAGCTGCAATTGGGGAAATGACACTCCCAAGGTTCATGAAGCATGCAGTCACGGCAATTGCGGCGCCACGAGCGATGGAACTGTAGAAGCCTGCCAAGAGACCTGAGCCAACGGCCAGTGCAGCAGAATCCAGAACTCCAGCAAGGAAACGAGACACAAATATCGTGACAGCGTTCTTTGCCAGAGCCAAAGGAATCTGAAACGCTCTACATCCAATAAGGGCAATCAACAAAGGTGGCACGTTGCCGAATAACTCTGCCATTGGTGCAAAAACGAGAGGCCCGACTGCATATCCAGCAATGAAGAGAGCCACGCCCAGCTTTGTGACCTCCGCAGAAATACTGTACTCTGCGGAGACATAGCTATCAGAGGGGCCAAAGGAACTCGATGCAAAGGAGACTGCAAAAATCACGGACAGGGGTGCAATCGAAGCACAACCTTTTTTCAACAGCGGCCAGTTCTGGGGATTTTCTGGATCACCGAGACCGTCCCAGGTGACTAGAAAAACATGCTCGGTGTCAGGGATTGGTGCGTGGGAGAGGCTGTCGCTGTATTGAATATGTTGGGAATGTGTATCTGTCGACTCGTGCTTGAGTGGAGGGAGGGAAATTAACAGGGCTGATGGAATTGCAGCAGAGAAAAGAAAAATCGATAGTTAATGCAAATATTTGAGACAATGGGGAAACCTATATTATAGGAAAACACTGGAGAAATGCTGGAACAGGCAGTGCAGCAAGATGGGTTGCCCCCATCAGGGTCAGTCCTTTAGCTGTGCAGATACCATGCCTTTTCGTTCACCTGATAGCCCCCCCCCCCCCCCCCCCCCCTTTTTTTTTTTTTTTTGTTTATATTGTGTTTTTGCTTTTTGTCAACCTCTTTTATACAATCTGTGGAGTGCATAATA
>CAJVOY010000106.1:0-167282 GCA_911197225.1 Penicillium salamii | reverse complement strand
CTGGAGAAAAGCGGGACAAGGCCGTGCAGCAAAATGGGTTGCCCCCCCCACGGTCACTCCTTTACCTGTGCACATCCCCTGCCTTTTCTTTCCCCTGATAGCCCCCCCCCCCCCCCCTCTCTTTTTGTTATGTTATCCTAATAGGTGGCGTATTACGATTATGCACATCCATTAACATGCGTTTAGGCAAGTAATGCAATACTCGGCTCGAAGATGCCGTTTTAACGATGCGCTGTTTTTTGATTCGTCGCCAGAGTATCCATTGATGATGTCCATATGGAGAGCACTTACTGTCTGGGGGTTACAGTATCACGGGGTAAGAGGGAGACTTTTGTTTCTCGGGCAGTGAGCTAGATCTAACGAAATGGCATGCACAAGACGTGTCCGAAAAATGATGCCTCGATTGCAATCATATTACCCCTTCTCAGCCAACTACGAGAGCTTCACTTAGTTTATGCAACCAGTTCACCTCATCTGGGTCAAACGATGCAAAGGATAGTCAACGGCGAAAAACCCTCCAACCAACCGGCGTTTCGCTATCTGGAACTGGTTTCATTGCATCACTAAATAGATCTTGACTACTGCGGCATAGAGAGCCGGACACAATCTTTCAGGCTTCTTCTACCTTTCTTCCATTTTCCCTCTGTCCGTACATTTACAGCTAAATCAGTGGTGGATAAACCCCGACTTTCGATTCCAACCCTTCCGAAACCGAGAGTCCAAAACTCAGCTCTTCCTCCGTCACAGCGATTGACCTCCACGCCAGCAGTGGCAATCACGGAATGGAAATACTGACTGCCTCATGTGCGGAACTGAAGTCTCTCAAATACCAGCATTCCGATGCCCAAGGGTTACTTAAGTAGGGAGGTGGGGCGAATTCTGCCCATTGTTAAGAAACCCTAACTGCCTAGCAGCCAGGCCTGCTGCAAAGGGTCCCATAGGATAGTGTCGGACGTTGGCCCCAGTATATACAGGTCAGACATCCGTGGCTTAGGCTGTAGTAGATTTTTTAAAGATATAAAGTAGATATACTGAAGATAGTTTTGCATATTCATTCAAAGGTATGACCCGAAAAGATAGATGACCCGAAAACATTCTCTCACAAACTAAACCGCACACTCTGAGATAGTCCTGGTACAGCATCATACCCTAACTATTCTTTTGGAGGTACTCCGCCCTGGATGTAGAGTTGGGGTCGAAATAGGGTTTCTCACCGACTGCCGTAATACGGAATGTTAAGCGTTCTCCGTCGATCACATCACTACCACCCATGTAAGCAAAAAAAAAAAAAAAAAAAAAAAGAAATCCTTGTTAACAGGAGGGACAGGGCAGACTCACAAAGTTGGGTTATGGTGCACAGCACGGCTAGTCACTTATAAGCAAACTTCAAGGTAGTCGGCAGGGAGAGATATGCACATACTTATCCCAAATTGCAATACCATTGTCATTCCAGCGCTTACGCACCTGAAGGTCAGAGCTGTCGGTAATCATGCGGAGGACTATGCATGTCTTAGTATGACTAACGGAGTCGGTGAGGTGGAGTAAACACACAGTACTCTTTCAACAGGTTGCTTTCGTGCTCGATCATATTGTCGAAGCTCCCACTGTTTAAGCCGTAGCCCACTCCGTATAGGCCCTTCCAGCCAGTAACAGGGTTTGTGCGAACGACTGGGCTAAAGCGGTATCATCACCTTGGATGTCATGACATTAACCAGGGGTTGAACGTACTGTGAGGCCTTGAAATCGATCCCCACATTCTCCGGGTGACCTCTTTGGAGCTCTTCATCAAGGATAATTCCTTTCTCCGCAAAGTCGAGGTAGTCCTTTGCAAAATGGGTCGCAGTAAGGCTGTCAGCAAACCTCTGCCAAGGTTCTGAAAGGCGTTTGTAAAGGCCATAAGAAGAAACGAAAAGGGTATCGCCGCCTGTGGGAGGGCTTTTCGCTATCTTGAAACCAGTTTAGGCAGGGGGATACTTCTCTTGAGACTCGCTACAGTCATATGAAGTTGTTAGAGATATCTATCGTAAGTGCGTTGACCGTATTTGAGTCTCTCACTTACTCACTGTGCCATGCAACGCTGGCAAATTTACGGGTTGCGGTCGGTAGGGCATCTCCTAGGGTCTTCTTCTGGGTCTAGATTTAAGACTGTCAGCATTTGTCCCCCAATACCATCAAGACTGCTTGAAATCGACTGACCACAGACGATAAGGTCAAGATATCAGGGTCTTAAACTCCAGGAATATCCAAATGGCTGTTGTTCTGGAGGGTGAATGGCTGTCTGTATAGACCAGCTTCCGGTGGGTTTCCAGTTAACTTTCCGAGTTTGACGACGAGACCTTTCAGTTGAGTGGGCGTAATATCCTGGTCGTTGAAAAGAATGACCCCGCGTTCGGATGCTTGGAGTGCTATTAGTGCTTCGTTTGGCTGTTTGATAAAGACAAAGTCTTACCAGTGATTGCCAGGTCGCGTATCGCCTCATCATTGTCAACAATGGAAGACAGCTGTAGATCTGTGTACTCTCTTCCGAGTGCCGGCGTGGATTCAACATACTTAAACCCATCTAAAGCACCGCTGCTCCTCTGAGGCGATGGGTAGGAGGGCGCTGAATCGTCTGTAGTCATTTTGTGATTTGGAGCTTGTTCGACAAGGTCAAGGCTTGCATTGGGATGTTTAAATATAAGCGTTTGATTCAAACTTCTGTTAAAGCCTTGCTGTTCACCACTGTTTAGTATTGCGTCTTAGAATAAGTACCGCAGTGTGGCAGGCTGAAAATGCAGGCTATGATAGGAGGAGGGGCGAAAATCAACTAATACCTCTATCACTTATGCACCAAAGCCGAGGGACATATAATGCCTGCTCTACTTAAGTATGTTCTACTTACCTATATCATATGTACATTGTTTATATAGTATATGTCATATGTACATTGTTCATATGATATACATCATATATACTTAAGTACATTGTTTATATGATATATTTTTTTTCCCAAAGAACTACTTAAGTATTGATTAATATTTTAACTATAGTTACAATTACGCCCAACCTGCGGGTTAAGGCTACGATTAGACTTCTGCAAAGCCCAACTTTAGAACTTCGGGCCCAAACCTTGCGCGTGGGCTTTTTTGGTCCCGTTTTACTCGTAGTGTACGGAGTAGGGTATGACCTACATGCGGGATTCGTGGCCATGTACTTCGTACTAAAGTACTCCGTAAGCCCGCATTGCATTGCGAACAAAATAGTGACGTCCGATCGTGCTTCGCCTGGACCCATCATATTGGTGTATATAAATGATAAGGTCGCCATTCAAACCCAATGCCTAACTGAAATTGGATCATTCTTGAACACTATTATACAGGTCGCCTTCAAAGCAATTATATTACGATCTCTATTTATTTCACTACGAAATATGTAAGGGCTGCCTTCGAGGCTGTTCCAGCGCTTTTCATGAAGAAAGGTCTTCTAAATCAGCCGAAGAAGGCTTTCATGGAAAGCATAAATAGTGCGAACTCCCCGTCAATAGCAAAGTGCACTTTCTGTCAATAGTTTCTTCTAATGATATAATTTGTCACCCCACTTGCTCAGTAAAGTAATATATGCTGCTCTTCTTCCTGAAATTCAACAGATATCAACTTGGTTCACTGCTGTATATATAGGCACATGTATCACTCTGAAATAATAAGTGAACAATACCTCTGGATTAAAACAGGAACACTAGCGGCGGACAGACGGATGCCTAAGGTCATATACACCACCCTCAGCGGCACGTAGGACGAATGGTGTAGCAAGCATCACACAGGACCCGGCAAGGGTATCACGAATATGAGCATGTGACCGTAGGAGGGCGTAACAGCGAGCAAGCAAGCACCCACCAATACGCGCCAAGCAACCCCAAGCACGCAAAGCGCGACGCAGGTGGCACGTCCTAACGTGAGAGGACGGTCACATGGGGTCGAACAATCTATATGTGTTTCATATGTATACGAAGACCTAAGTTGATTTCTGATCGACTTGATCTTCTCGTTGTGTATCTAGCCCCATGTTTCCCTCTGAATACATAAGATCAATCTTCCTTTGAACTACAACACTTTTAAATTGAATACTCGACTGAAGAACATCTGGGAATTCGATCTCACTCAACTCCTACCAAGGATTTACTAAGCTTCCACAATTCTTGTTCTCTTGCCTGGTCAAATGCCCAACTGTCATATCCATATTCAAGCACATCTCCCCCCGGTGGTGTCGGATGAATTGCCACCGATGCGCCTTCCAAATACAAGCCACCCCTGCCTTCCAGCTCGCTCGATACAGCACCATATATGCTGGTTGCGCAGGCCTGTCCGAGACTCGACAAGTATGCCATTCCACGCTTGTCTTCCAAAATAGATTTCATTTCCTCCTGAGAATATTTCTGGAGGTTGGAGCTCATAAAAGCCCCGGGGTGGACGCTGAAGCCATGAAGGCCTTGGGCGCCATATAAGCGCTCGATTTGGGTGGTCATGTAGATATTGGCGGTCTTGCTAGATCCATAAGCAAGCCAGCCGTTGTAGTTACCTTCCCAGTTGAAGTTGTCCAGAGGAATAGGGCTGTAGCGATGGGCTGCCGAGGCAACGCTGACAACACGAGAGGCGAAGTCAGGCGAGACACGTGCGGTTTCCAAAAGGGTGTCTTTCAGTAAATAGAAGAGGAGGAAGTGCGACAAGTGATTGGTTCCAAACTGAAGCTCAAAGCCATCTTTAGTCCGACTTTCGGGGGTATTCATCACCTTTGTCCGATTAGCGAGGTCGCACTTTTGTATCGGCATTAATGAACTCACAGCGGCATTGTTGATTATAACGTTGAGCTTGGAGCTTTGGTTGAGGAATCCCTCGGCGCAGGCCCGAACACTGGAGAGGTCTGTCTGATCCATGAAAAGAAGCTTCACACGCCCGGTATCGAGCAACGAGCCCAAAGCCTCCTTTGCCTTTTCGATGTTCCGGGCCGTGCCAAAGATGGTCGCTCCAGTAGATGCCAGGACACGCACAGTCTCAACACCGATCCCAGATGAAACACCGGTGATCAGGACAACCTTTTCTGCACACTGGCCAACAAGACCTTCATCTTCGATAATTTGGCTTCCAGTTGCACGCGAGTCGCCTGGGCCGTTGAGAACCTCCCACCGATTGTGCTCGGCATACCGACCGGAGAGTTGAAAAGGAACTTGAGAAACCATTGACATGCTGGACGTGATGACAATCGTGAAACGAACAGTTGGAGTTCAAATAATCCGAGGCTGGTTTTACCAATGAAACCGAGATAGCAAACAAAACTTCACCACCGTGTGCGGCGACCTACCTTTTAGTGCTTTTGTTTAAAAACAAAGAATGGCGGGGCTCGGCCGATGTCCAATCGAATTGAAATCGGCATATATTGTCGGGCCTTGCTAATGAGGAAATAGACCATCTGCATACGTTTATTTCATAGATAATTGATTCAGGGATCATGCTAAAGAATGCTTGTGATTGCTATTGGCGAACAAACTCCCAACAAAAGTGGGCTCACCTGGGATCTGTAGGTCTCATTGAAAATTCGGGGCGCATCTGCTCGGGAATATCCATGGTAGGACTCCATTTGCTGGCAAACGGCGATCAAATTTTGAAATTGCTTCTTTTTCGGGGCGTAAAAGATGCTCGGAGGTGTACCAGGATTGGAAATGGCCGAACCTTTTACATGCTAATCCTTGCATAATCTTAGCCTTGAGCTGAGGATCATTGCCAAATGCTTTGAAAGCCCAACTAATCAATACAACTTTTATAGGGAGAATCACTGCGATCTTATCAAGATGCATTCATAAATTGACATATCGAAGCTGACTGCCTTGTTGTCCAACAGTACAATGGAATTATCCACTGGAGATTGTGAAATCATTGGTTCTCTTGCATTGTGCATTGTGAGTACTCCAATCTTCTTATGAGGACCGACTACCGTTCATTCTGACCACACAAAGCTTCTCGGTCACAGGGTCACAACACGGGTATACAACTTGGGCTTTCATCCCTTGGCCGATTTTCCAGGAACTTTTCTGGGCCGTGCCTCTCTGGTAAGTCCAATCACCGGGGAATTTCAATTATGTCTGTGTAAAATGGCTTTTCAGTAACATGGTCGCTTAGCTTTGGCGATTTATTCATCATACATCGACTGGGAGTATACATATCTCTACTGCAAACTTGCATCAGAAATACGGTATGCTGCCCTCTATCCCTTGCAATAAAAATATGCTAAGAAATTCATATTAAATACTGCTAACATGTTGAAGGAAAACCGCATTTCTGGGGATATCTCATTGTGGAACACCTCTACCTGATTACCCTTGCGGACAACCTGAGACGAATTGGGATTATTGCAACTCTTATTAAACGCCTGGTGCCTTCGGCGCTCCTCGTGCAGAACCAAAACTCCCGTTACAGCCGGAATCAGGTCGAGAAGTGAGAACGTCTCTGCCATTAACAACGGTGCCTTCTTCCTTAATGGAACAGGCTGTGGATATCTCCAGAGGCGTTATCAAATTGTTAAAAAGACATTTGCCGGGTTGCGATCGGGTGAGCCGACGGGTCCTGCAATCCAGCGATTGCGGAGATGAGCCCATCGGATGTATCCGATTGGCATTTAACAGCTTCAATCTTTTTATACCCTTTGAAGAACCCATTGCAATTGCCAGCTCTTTTGAAAGAAAGGAAAAGAAAGGAAAAGGTCTTAATACAACTTTCAAAGACGAGCCATATTCAGTACCAGACGGTATCTCCAGCCTATCCAAGATATTTAGTATATATTGTCTACAGGTTGAGTATCAACCCGACCTGAGGGTTGGAAAGGGGATTACTCGTGAGCATTGAAGCTCTACAACGTTCATGACCTCGTTCTTCCCTCTTGGAAGGGCATCGACTGGGCCTGCGTTGCCTGGGTGAGAAATGGGTGAGCGCCGCTTTACAAGCGCGACCGGGGTACGATATGTAGGAGGCCTGGGTAGAATTAGCGTATCCTCGAGCTCTATATTATTGGTTGCTTTCGTAGCTGCAGTGATGTGTTTTCTTGTATGCATAAAGTGGGCAATGCACTGCAAATAGCTAGTCATGTTACATATGGTCTTCTGCATGGCTTAACACGTCACGGAACCTTGGCAGATGGACCTCAGCCTCCAAATACTATTATATGAGCAGTGGTCGGCCCCTATATGCTCCAATCAATCCATCAATCCCCCATCTTTATTGTGTTTACCATTCTGGAGCAATCTATCTAAAACAAGAAACGACATCACTTCTCAAACACAAGTATGGAAACCATCCAGTCCATTAAATTTTACAATATTAACGTCTAGTTTTCCCTACTCAGGATGAACGACTTAAGTAAAGCGAATCAGGAAGCACTCCGATCAATCAACGCGATAATCAGTGGCCAAAGCATCGACTTGAACAATCAGCAAAAGAGTTATCTCCAATACCTTATTTCCGGAATAGAAATGAACAAAAAGATTTCCGAACTTCAGGGCATGATATGCACCCCCGTTGTGGAAGTGAAAACCACCGTCAGCTTTGATGATCACAAGGGTCGTCCCAAAGAAGTTAAAGTGAAGCTTGATATTGACATTCCGCCGGAAGGGTCAGAACAGGACCCTCACATCGGATATGAAGTCAAATGGAATGATAAACGGGTTGGTAATGGTCATATTTGGATTGCCCGAAATGTCTTGAATGCTTCACGTCCGGGATTTCAGCATAAGTTGGACAAATATGGCTATAACCCAGCATGGTTGGATGCACAAGCTCAGACTCCTGAATATGTGCAGGCAAAGGTTCGTCTCGTTAGAGTCATGTTCAAGAGATGGTAAGGTTCTTGTGCTTAATATCTTGTCTTTTTTCTTTACCTCGTCATTGCTGTCTCCCATTTTCTCTTGCACGAGATGCAATTGGGTTTTGGCCCGTGGATTGAGTGGCGATTGCGGAAATCAAGTACTCCTGACTATTGATTCTATCACGTTAAGCAAATTCAAGGAACACTAGAATGGCAAAGGCGATATTAGAAACTGAAGTTGAGAGGAAAAATAGTAAGCTGCGCAAACACTCGACAAGGGTATGAAGTACGTATTCTACGTTCATTGATGTATCCAGTCCTGTGGGATCCAATACTCGTAACCCGAGGGTATTTTCTTCAAGAGACTAGGTTTGGTATGACCGACATGTTTCTGCACTCATGGGCAACAAGCAATGAACGCAGAAAAAAAACACAAAAACATACAACAGTGAGGATTCGCTGGTGGTCACCCACCCAACTACTAACTCACCGGCGTGTGGCTTAAGTACGGCTGAGCGGACGGGAAGCCCTGTTCTCACACCCTGTGGTCGTATGTGCTATATTTTCACAAAGAACAAACTATACAGAATGACATTTGATGCACAGCAAAGCATAATATCGGGGTTGTTACTATATACAACAGGGGTTAACTGGGGCGAGTGCGTTATGAATGGGCGACAAGCTGGGTATCACCTGACCAATTGAGCAGTTTGCGTATGCACATAGCCTCTATGGACACGTACTGATCGACTCTTCCTGGGATTTATAAATAGTGCTCCATGGGTTGTCCTAATCGGACGACATGTATTCTACATACAGGGCTGGATTCATTCGGCTTTGGTAGTGTAAGAAATAGCGGTTTTCATTGGCTGGGTATTGCTACTTTCACCCGGGCGAACAGTATGGTGCATGGGCTGTGACTAGACCTGCATATACGAACGACGATCAGCAAACTTTCGGCGGCTATCAATTAATTCCGGAGATCTGATTCTGATTCTTCGAGCCATCCTTCAAGGCTCTATCGAATCTTCATACCGCGCAAGATCAGCTGCTGATTTCCATATTCTTGCTTGTATCGATTCGCCTGGAATTTAAATTGAGCCGGATTTGGAATGTTTTCATATGGGTGATATATTCCCTTCAAGTTTTTTCGCGGTCTGCTTGGAGAGAACTGTGAGATATGGAGGGCACTCGCACAGTATGACCGAAATTAGGTCTAGCTTGACAGTCAGACAGCCCCCAACCTTCTAAAGTTATGCTTAAAGCCATGTTTGCTTAGGCGTTGAATACTCGTAACCTTCCAGGCAGGGGGACGGACCCTCCCCACTAAAGGCTTGGCTGCGGCTGAGTGCCTTTAAGGCGCGCACTTGGACCTAGACCCTGAATGAGAGAAAATATTGAAGTATTCTCTTATGGTTCTTCCTTCACTTGCCATTCCTCATGATCATCTATATTGAGCACTTCACCTTATATCTCGGGCTACGTACTGGTTCATGCCTTCGAAAATCCTCTGATCATGCATGATCCTCCAGAATATGAGAATGTGGCCCTTCAAAGTCGATGGTCCGTCGGACTTAAAACACCACTCCTCATGGTGGGATCTTTTATAAGTGGTCAGCAATCACGATTTTCTTCATTTAACCATACTATCAGTTCAGCGTTTGAAACTAACGTTTGAATTCAAACAGCATTTCTAGTCGCTGCTCTGCATGCCATCTTCTACCAGGTGCTTACAGGGACGCCTACTGACGGTCCCGAATCACGAGTCCCTCAGACATACGAGACGACTATCTCGGTCATTTTGTCGAGCACATTCACCTTGCTAGTTCATTTCTGCCTGGGCCTTTCTTTCACGCAATATCTATGGTATATACTCCGACGCCAGCCCCTCGCGATCTTAACCATCGAACATATCTTTACCCTGCGCTCGAACCCTTTATCATTATTCGATAGAACAGTATTTCGAAGGGCGCGTCCTCTTGTGATGGTCGCTATCATTTATTGGTTCGCTTCTATTGCGATGAGTTTCCCGCCAGGTGCAATTACTGTGGTTTCCAGTCTCCAGGAAGTTCACGTTCTGAACGCCGATGTTCCCACGTTCAATGCCTCGGATGTGAGTTGGCTTTAAACTACCGGCTCTCTCTTCTGACTCTGAATAGTTCGGGGACATGACCCTCGACTCGATCAGAGAGAAATCTTTGTTCAGTTTCACTGGATTTATTGGCTCTCCCGCTAAGGGCTTCCATGAAAACGACCCGCTTTCCCTGGCTCTCGATTATAATCTCAAGCCTGCACTTCATGGCATGATTCACAGGACTATTCTGGCAAAGCGTGTTGAGGGTGCTTCATCAACATGCTCAGCGAATTGCTCCTACAGTCTGCATTTCACTGGTCCATATCTTCAATGTACCGTGATTACCCATACCAGCACGTTACCGAATGAGAACAGCATGATTCCCATCTTCAATTCATCTACTGAGCAATCTTCAATTCAGTATGACTTCTACGATGATCCTAAAATCAAGGACCCGCCGTCTCACAGTTACATTACAATATCGACATCTTCGCCCCACAATATTAGCAAAGGCTCGCCCGTCGAAGGCGATGATGAGGCATATCCCGAATGGAGGATAGACATGATCAATCATCACTGGACCTGTATTCCATCACGGGCAGACTACACTGTCCTCACGGCCTACAAGGATAATGTCAGATCTCTCGAGGTCAATATCGATGAAAGTTCCATTGAACCTCTAATGCCTGCTCCGCCATCTTTCATTGATGTTGATCGTGAGAAGCGCAATTTCTCATTGCCCTTGAATTCCGCCGTGGCACCAATCCTGAGAGATGCTAATCTCTACAGCATCATAACTCCTGTGATGAAAACTATCTCGGGCTCATTTAACGCCTCATGGGATTTTCACGCAGATGATAATGACTCGGATAGCATCGACTATTACAATTTCACAACCACATTCCCACCGAATGTCCTCAGCAGGAACTCCGACGACTTTTTCCGCAATAGCACCGATGACTACATGACTATTTTGCCAATCGCTCAGTACTTCTCTGGTGTCCAGATTTCGCCCTCGTTTTCCAATATAACAGTCAACAATGGCGGCCTCTTCACAATAAACGAAGCCAGTATCAATGCCATGCTGCAAGACGTGGTTCTATCTATCATCAGCTACCAACCCAATAAATGGACAACGAAGGTAAATCAAACACGCAATGAGATCCGCAATATTTACACCTTTTCGCGCCCACTCAACCTATTTCTCCCATACGGCTTGATGCTTCTGGGCACTCTGTGCGCCATGGCTTTTGGCTTTTACGCTTTAAGCTCGAACGGTGTCCCTGCGACGGATGGCGGATTTCTTCAACTTTTCACCACTGCTCAAAGAAGTGAAACTGTCGATCGAATTGCGCGGGGTGGATGTTTGGGCGGGGAGGAGAATGTTCCCACGACACTGAAGGATCTGAAGATACAATTCGGCGAGCTAGTTGAGACAAACGATTCAGAAAGAGCAGTGCTCTCGACGGCAGGATTTGGGACTGAGCATGAAGTTCCTCCTTTAAAGAGGGAGCGAATTTATGGTAGCCTATGACATTAACATATGCTGTTTGTGCTTATATTTCTGGTGATAGTCATACATATGAGAATGCGGCCCAAAGCCGATGGTTAGTCAAAATGGGCGCTTATTTGCAGCCACTGAGACTAACCTACTCTTGAGATGTCCTCCTAAGACAGATTTGCTTAAGACAGTAAATGTGTAGTCTACAGTATATAGTTTGAGACGTGTCTCAGATCGGATGCCTGAGGTGTCGATCGCGGGATAGATCGAAATGTAAACAATCGTGTCTTTCTTCTATGTACATACATTTTTTACTTTGACAACGAAGCTTCCTAAGCAGATTTATAACGCGTGCTCTCCATATTCATTGTCCCGGACATGAGAGCCCGAACTTCGACTCCCCCCTAATCGACGCGAAACACGCTATGGACGGACAGCCCAAAGCCGCACGGGTCAGTGGGATCCCACGGCCCGCAAGTGGCATTCCACGGCCAGCTTCACGCTTGCCCTTACCCACCAGCACGGCCTCCAAATCGATCAAGCCATCGCCCTCCCGAGACAGATTGCGGGCCGACCCGGGCTTAGATGAGCGGAGGTTGCGACGGCCATCATACGACACCTTAGTGAAGAAGCCCTCCTCGCGCTTTCTGGCACCGCCAAAGCAGGAGGAGCCGGTCTCGGTACCTACACAGGTGGAAACTCCAGGCGACGAAGGTGATACCCAGATTTCGGAGGAACTGAGCTCGGTTGCCGGAGACGATGATACAGCATCGGTCGCGTCAGCACAGGAAGCCCGGGGTCGCCGTGATGTACGCCCGTCGCTGTCAGAGCGGACCCTTGAGACCTTGGCACAAATCCCACCATCGCCTGCTTCGGTGAGAAGACAATCCAGCTTTTTCAACGGCTCCAGTCCAATCCGATCACCATCGCGTGCCCCGTCCAATGTATCGAGTGTGTCGAGATCACCTTCCCGAGCATCGTCCAGTGCAACGAACAATGAGATGTACACCCAGCCCGTCTCCAAGTTACGTCTCCCCTCTGCGACGTCTCGCATTCCCGCTACATCATCGCTTTCTCCAGTTCGTACCTCCGAGGACAGCGTGAGCCCATCACGATTAAAGCAACCGAAACCTCGACAAAGCCTGGCCATGACAGATGGCTCTCACTCAGAAACCAGCTCTCCCCCGAAGAAGACTCTACCAGAGAGACCCATTGGCACCAAGGATACAGGCAGGCTTTCACTCGCACGCCCATCGTCGAGCGGGACTGCTGCGAAGCCCTTGACCAAGTCGATCAAGACAAACATGGGTCCACCAGAGAGACCGCTCCAGATCAAGAAAACACGCAAAGCAGGAACAGAGCAGACCACAAATGAACGCTCTCCTTCCACATCAAAACATGCCTCTGCCTCTAGCATGCAAGACGAACTCACCCCTGAGCAACAAGCAGAAAGCGATGCCAGGAAAGCATCCAAATCCTCGAGCAGCTTGCGTGAGACCATAGCAAGGGCGAAGGCTGCACGCAAGGCAGTCGCGGCAGGAGAGAAGAAGGATGATCCCCAGACGCCAGCGTCTGAGGCACCTATTGCCAATTCGTGGGGAGCTGTTGAAGATGAAGATCCGTTCAACCAGCTGCCCAAAGAGCCCAACTCCTTGGTGATGCGGAAGCGCGTCCAGACAGCCCGCGCCACGGGACAGCTGAATATTGCTGCATTCTCTTTGACGGAGATACCGAAGGAGGTGCTGACAATGTACGACTATGATGCAGACAACGCAAACTGGTTCGAAAATGTAGACCTTGTCAAATTCATTGCTGCGGACAATGAGTTAGAGCATATCTCAGATGAAGTCTTCCCGGACATCAATCCCGATGATTTCGACGCAGACAGCGATGATCGTGGCTTGCAGTTTGGAGGTCTTGAGACTTTGGACCTCCATGGCAACATCCTGAAGTCATTACCAATGGGCTTGAGACGGATGCAGAATTTGCGCACTCTCAATTTATCAAATAATTCCTTGGATATGGAGCATATTGAGATTATATCAGAGATGACTTCTCTGACTGATCTGAAACTTGCCAACAATCAACTTGAAGGTGTTTTGGCGCCTTTCATAGGCCGACTTGACAAGTTGGAGTCCTTGGACTTGCGCGGCAACAAACTTACTGGACTTCCAGAGGAACTTGCTGGAATGAAATCTCTGAGGACGCTAGATGTCAGCGAAAACAAATTGACATTCATGCCCTTCGACGTATTCAGCAAATTACCTCTGAAAACGCTGAATGCGCAGAAGAACAAGCTAGAAGGCACTTTGATCCCCGCCTCTGTGGGTCGTTGGGAGACATTGCAGCTGTTGAATATTGCGAATAATGCCGTGGTGGTGTTTTCGTCTAATGACACTCTTGACCTTCCCAATTTACATACTCTACTCATTGGAGTCAACCGCATCACGCATCTCCCATGTGTGGCTTCGTGGCAGTCACTCTTGACTCTGTCAGCAGAAGAAAACAAAATATCAGAACTCCCAACTGGATTTGTGGAGCTCAAAAGCATCAAGAAGGCCGATTTCACAGGAAATGACCTCACTCGTTTGGATGACAAGATGGGACTGATGGAGAGCCTTACCTCCTTAAAGGTGGCCAACAACCCACTCCGTGAACGTCGGCTCTTGAATATGGACACAGAAGATATCAAACGAGACCTGCGAAGCCGATGTGAGCCAGACCCGCAGGATACAGACGATGAAGGCTCGGTGGCCACTCAGTTCACACTGGCACCTGAAAACCCAGCGCTTGACGGGAGCTGGCAGATCAAATCTGGCGGCACGCTAGACAAGTCATTCGCCGATATGACCGATCTCACAGTTGAGCAGTTGGAGATGATTGGTTCGCAGGACATCAGGTCTCTCTACCTGCAGCAGAATCAATTGAGCCGTTTCCCAGCCCCGGCACTCGCATTTTTGGCGCATAATCTAGTGGAGCTTGATCTCTCTCACAATCCCATGAACGGGTCTGAGTTCTTGTCTGCCCCTCTTGAGCTCCCAAAACTTCAGTCGCTGACTCTCAATGCAACCTGCATGGTCTCCTGGGAGCCTCTTCTGACTAACCTGGTAGCCCCGTCTTTGACCTTTTTGGATGTCTCGCACAATCGATTGAATGGACCTTTCCCTAATTTGCGATCCACCTATCCAGAGCTCAAGACAGTTGTTGCCTCCGACAACAAGGTTGCTAGCCTGGACTTTGAGTCGGTGCAAGGGTTGCAGGTCTTGGAACTCAGCAATAATGACATTGATTCTCTGCCCCCCAAAGTCGGCTTACTAGCTGCTGACCGCGACCCGCAGAACTGGGGTACTGGATCGGCTCTCAGGCGCTTTGAGGTCGCTGGCAACCGATTCAGAGTTCCTCGGTGGCAGGTCGTCGCAAAGGGGACGGATGCCATTTTGGAATTCTTGCGAGGGCGCATCCCAACCAGTGATCTCCCAGAATGGGAGAGGGAAGATGAAGTCACTGAAGAGCTCTAGGACAGAGATCTGGACGTAGGTCATGATTTTGAGAGACGTGTATAATATCGCCATGCTTGTTCTATGTACATATACATAATATCGCTGTCTATTTCTTCTCGGGCTTGCCATCACATCATCAGCTTTACAGCTCCGCGCCAGGCGTGTTCACTCGCCAATCGTCTTGCTCACTTCCTCAACGACCTTGAGCCACGTCTTGGCCCAGGTAGCGAACTTATCAGCTGGCGCATCCGCAGCACCCCAAGGCGCCATAACCAAGTCCACAGCAGCAGCAGCACACTTCCTCGTCTTCTGCAAATATCCAGCAGACCTCTCGAAATCCGCCTCATAAAGCCCACCCGCAGCCTCATCAACATGATCCGGAATGGCCTGTAGATTGACCATCAAGGCCTCCAACTTCTTAATCCCACCCTCAGAAGCTAGAGGTGCCTCCCCAACATTCTTCAACCGGTTATTAATAACAGCCGGATAAACCTGCGCAACAGGCTTCAAAAACCGCAGCGTAACCTTCTTATGCTCCAGCAGCGCAGCATTCTCCTCCTCATCATCCGACTCTTCCTCCTTCTCATCCCCAAGCAACTCATCCATAAACTCATCATCATCATCCTCAGGATCCCACTCCTCAATCTCCTCAACTGCATCCCGAACTAAATCCCGCCACTGTTCAACGCGACGCATCACGAACCCAACAACACCCTTTGACGAAACATCCGTGACAACATCACATGCATCCCAGACTCGTCCAGTCGCGCGCGTAACAACATCCTTCTCCGCTTTACTCAGATCACTCTTCGCACTCTTCTCATCTTCCTTTTTAGCATCGACGCGCTGCACTTCCCGAACTAGAGACAGTAGTTCTGTAAGAACACCCTTAACCAAGCCCAGGACCTCAGATTGGAATGCCTTCGTGTATTGCGCGGGCGTGAGGAGGAGCGCGGCCGTAACAAGCGATGGGAGGACAGACTCATTCAGTTCACGGAGCACAGTGCCAATGGCGGAGTGCGTGAATGGTGAAGTTATGGATAGTAGGGAAAGTTTAGTGACGTGGGCTCTGAGTGCTGTGGCCGAGGCCCCGAGGAGGGGTAGTGGTTCGATGTTGTTGGCGTCTTTTGCATCTGCGGACTCGGTTGGTGGGGTTGTGAGGGCTTTTTGGAATTGTTCAATTAGGGATAGGGTTGTGGTGAATGTTGTTGATAGTTGTTTCGACATTTTGAGGGCTGTTGGCTGGTCCCTGGTGGTTTGGGGGGATTGTTGTAGAAGAAAAAAATTTGGGTTGGGCTGATAACGCGGGGCTGATTAGGGCTTGCGGGGCTACCCTTGTATACTGCCAGGGCTCTTAGATACCAAGGTGCTTAATATTTTACATACTTTTGATATTTTTCCAATATAATTGATGTACTTAAGGATTCTTATTGATACAATGTGCCAATTACTAGCACTTGGCTTCCTTTGAATGCATGCAATGTTGTAGAACAGTAGGGCATCCGGCCCAAACCACTTTCTACCTGTGAAAAAGCTCTGGGTGAACTAGATCACACAAGGATATAGGCCCTGTAGCTTTAGAGAATGTGAACCATCCAGAGCTCCCAATAGAATCTGGTGTTCAAGTATGTGCTCTGTAATGTCTATATGCCGCAACTCTGTAGATTTACTCCCATATAGATGCACCATAAGGGTTTTCCCTGCATTTGGGACTATTGAAGTAGTGATATCGCCCCCAAATAGGTCCATAGAGTATAAATCGTGCATTTAATGTGTAAAACAAGTGAAAAAAAGGCATTCTGCCTTCATGTATGGGGTTTTTGAAAATTTCCCGGTCGCGCCAGACGCGTTTCGAACCCGCGCCTTCTAGACAAAATTGCACGTGCAAAAATTACGTAGCGCGTTTCTCCAAATAATACTTAGGATCGGCGCTGAGATCTGGAGCTTCTCACTCTTCCTCCGCAAATTCTCAAGGAGCGTCGTTCATCATGGCGCCCAAGGCGGCTCGAACTGTTTTCGAGGAGGTCTCGTGGAAGATCCCTGACAAAACTTTCATCATTGACAATGGCGCATACACCATGAAGGCCGGTTACGCGTCTGTGGACTGTAACGTCATTCCGAATGCAATTGTGAAGACTCGCGATAACGACATCGTGGTTGGCTCTGAGCTTTCCACTGTACTCAATTGGAACGAGGCTGTGTTCCGTCGTCCAATGGAGAAGGGATTCATCACGAGCTGGGAGACACAGAGAGAAATTTGGGATCGTTCTTTCTTTGACGCCAAGGCCGACGCCGAGGTAAAGATTGAAGACGCACGAGACACCACGCTCATCCTCACTGAAGCTCCTAATGCTATGCCTGTCCTGCAGCGCAACACCGATGAGATGGTCATGGAAGAGTGGGGCTTTGGGGGATACATGAAGGCCATAGGTATGGAGACAGGATGGTGTTTATGATTTGGTACTGACTCAATTCGTGTGATTAGGACCGACATTCAATGCGTGGAATGAGATCCAATCTCTCTTCGGTGACCCACTCGCGCAATCCCAGGAGATTAAGCCTGCGGACTGTGTTCTGGTGGTTGATTCTTCGTTCTCCCACACAACCGTGACCCCAGTCTACAGAGGCAATCCTATGCAGCGTGGAATCCGCCGCCTTGACTTTGGAGGCAAGCAGATCACCAGCCTTCTGAAGGAGCTCGTGTCAGAGCGACAAATCAACATGATGGACGAGACCTACATTATGAATGAGATCAAGGAATCGGTCTGCTATGTGAGCAACAACTTCAACAAGGACATGGAAAGAACCTTGAAGGAAAGGAACTGGGGCCATCAAGGCAAGGCCGAGGACGGAATTGTGCTCGATTATGTCCTTCCGGACCCCAATGCCAACAGGCAGGGCTTCACTCGCTACCACGATCCTGAAATGCATAAGAAGAAGAAAAAGGGTGCCCTTTCGGGCCTTAGCGCCGAGACATTGTCGGAGGACGTCTTGGTCATGGGCAGCGAGCGTTTCCATGCTCCTGAACTGCTCTTCACCCCAGGCGATATCGGCGTGAGGGAACCCGGTATTCCTGAGATGATCAAGCAGAGCATTTCGGTCTTCCCCCCTGGCGTGCAAGCCGTTTACTGGGCGAATATACTGGTCGTTGGCGGAAATTCCCTGCTCCGAGGATTTATGGAACGACTGTAAGTTGCTCAAATCAATTGGTAGGAATTCTGACTAACAACCCTTTTCCAGTGAGACTGAATTGCGCGCGATTGCCCCGGACACTTGCGTTTTGCGCCTGCGCCGGGCTCAACAGTAAGTTCTCCCCTCTAACATGAACCCTAGGAAATTCTAACATTCTCCAGCCCTATTGAATCCCCTTGGCTCGGCGCTTCGCGTCTCGCTCAAAACCGCGAACACTTAAACCGTGTGACCATAAGCCGCGAGGAGTACCTTGAGCACGGATCTGGATGGGCCGGTCGCCGGTTCATGGGCCAAGCCTAGGAAATCGATGACCATGGAGGGGGAGTTTTCAAGCCTATGTGATTTGGGCCCAATTTCGGCACCATTCGATAGCATTTGTAGCGTTCGTGATACCCCATTCTCGTGGCGTCGTGGCGTTTGTGTTTGTGCAGCCAAGGAGCTAGCAATGAAATTCAATATTTTTTATGAATCTGGTCCTTCTGAGAGCCATGAGTAGACTATTTTCGAGGGCTTGTTCTACATGATGGATTGATTACTCGTCCAAGTGCAGAATTGGGTATTCTGTGGATACTAGTAGAGCCATGGATGGGGATATACTATTCTCTCGAATGAGCTACTATAAACACAGACCGGCTAGCATGTCAGCGAGAGATGCCGTATAGTCGAGATACTATGGCAAAGTAGTATAAGGGTAATCTCGACGTAGCCATCACAGCAACGGCATTTTAGAAGAGTTAGACTCTCAGGAACAAGGGAAATAACCTGTGCTCAACCCTGGGTACTAATCTAGCTTGATGTAGCTATGAGACACATGCAATTTGCCCAAATGCGATGCAAGCACAATTGTTCCTCTTTCACCTCAGTCAAACTCACTGAAGTACTGACCCAAATCCCAATCCTGCATCATCAACCCTGCATCAAAAAGATCACTCCAATGCAGACCCTTCGGAGCTACGTAGAGAAGGCACGGAAGAGGTTTCAGGGAGAACCATCTTTGTCAGTCATTGAATATCATCCCCAAGATCAAGGACACTCTAACCACCATTTCCAGATGCTGCACAAGCTGCCTAGAAGAAGCCGCCGAGCGAAAGACCATCATAGCACCATGCGGACACCAATATTGCCCATCCTGCCTCCGCCAAATGGGCCTCACATCCCTCGACAACCCAGAGCAATTCCCAGTCAAATGCTGCCGAGAAGAACTCCCCCTCGAGGACGTCGTATCTACAATGGGCACTCGGAACAGAAAACGCTATATCTCACGAACAGAGGAGCAAGCCGTTCCTGCAGATGAGCGGATCTACTGTCCCCGAGCAAAGTGTGGACAATGGATTCACCCGAATTCCAAAGGGCCTCGACCAGGTACGCGGCTTTGCACGCAGTGTCGGGCGAAAGTGTGTTGTGCGTGTCGGGAGTTTGCGCATGGGCCTTGGCCTTGTGCGGATGATGAGAGTCTCAAGACTGTGCTGGACATGGCGAAGGATAATAAGTGGCAGCGGTGTACGAAGTGTCATTACATGGTTGAGAAGGTGGATGGGTGTAATCACATTCTGTGTCGATGTGGGTATCATTTTTGGTATGTTTGAGTCCATTCCTACTAGGTTCTTGGAAGCTAACGCTACCAGCTACATCTGTGGGGGTCGTCAGAATAGATGCAAATGTCCGACGGGGGATGAGGAATTAGATGGGAATGCGGATGTTCGCACTATTGTGACTGCGATGCAGCAAATGGGGGTACAGAATGAGGCAGTGGCGCGGGCGATAAATGAGGGAGCTCGTTAGAAGTGTTTTTGAGATTCACTCGCGATCTATACAGGATACAAGCGGGGTATCGCTATGAACTATTTTCAAAGAGTTTCTGAGATCTAATAATCGTAGAAACCCTTGCCACTCTTCCGGCCTAACCATCCAGCATCAACCATGCGGCGCAGCAGACCGGCGGGTCTGTATTTGCTGTCGCCGGTCTCTTGGTGGAGAACGTTCATAATGGCGAGACAGGTATCCAGACCGATGAAGTCGGCGAGAACAAGGGGGCCCATGGGGACGTTGGTGCCTGTCTTCATGATGTTGTCGATATCCTCGCGACCACCGACCCCGGTCTCCAGGCAGATGACTGCCTCGTTGAGGTATGGCATGAGAATGCGGTTGGCCAAGAATCCAGGGGAGTCAGCGGACACCGAGGCGACCTTGCCCATTCGCTCCACGAAGGCAATGGCGGTATCCATTGTCTCCTGGGAGGTCTGCAGACCCCGAATAATCTCCACACCCTTCTGAATTGGAACTGGGTTCATGAAATGAGTAGAGATGACCCGGGAGGAAGCCTGGAGGTCTGTAGGGTCTGTGCTGGTAGCAGCAGCGATCTTAGTGATAGAGATGGAGGAGGTGTTGGTAGCCAGGATAGCATGCTTGGGAGCGATCTGCGCTAAGCTGGAGAAGATCTTTGTCTTGAGATCCGGGATCTCAGGCACTGCTTCAATGACAAAGTCGACAGAAGATAGGTCATCAATCTTGATAGTTGGGGTAAGAAGACCACGGGCTGCATCAGCAGCTTCTCGAGTAATACGCTGTTTGGCGACATCCTTTTCAAGGAGCTTGTCTGAAGTTCAATCTCATTAGATAGGCTGCGAGTGGTGAAACCGAAGCTAAGCGTACCGGCAAACTTGAGGCCTTTGTCCAATGAGGCCTGTGAGCTGTCAACCAGTGTGACGGGGACCTGTGCTCTTTGCGCAGCAACGAGAGCAATTCCGAGACCCTGTATTTGTTAGATTGTTGTAGCTGTAATCCCAAGTTCACCCACCATTTGGCCCGCACCGATAACGCCGAGGGACTTGACCTCGGCTACACGGGCTGGAGAGGTGTAGCTGAAGCTACGGGCCATGGAAGGGCCCTTGGGGAGGGATGCAAGGCGAATAGAAGAAGCGAACATGGCTGCAATCTGTCGAGGTTGATTTCAACAGAGATGGAGAGGGAAAAGGAAGTAGAAGCGCAAGGGAAGTACTATGACTTCACATGCTAGCGGCCATTATCTGGTGTCCACCGCCTTCGCCGTTGAATGTTGGACGATATTCATTTCCCTAGTGATTTTCCTTGGGAGAACTACAGAGACTATTACAATGCTATCTATTTGCACAGCTAAATACCTCTAGAGTTCATTTACTTCATTTACTCCTGCAAAAGAGACCGAATTGCCCACTAATATACTTCTATTCTGCCCAGTGGCCGCTACAGTGCACCGTAACAGCCCCGGTTATCTTCGGCACTTTGGCGGCATCCAGTTTCTCCGAATCACCGAGGCCCGACGCGTCGACGCGTTCTGGCCATTTCACCTCGATTAGGAAAACCACCATGGATGAGGAAGTCGTCGCCGTTGGTCACGACGTGCAAGTCGTCGACCCAGATGTACGCAACTATGTCTATGGTCTGGTCACTGCCGTGAGTTCTAAGATCCTTTCCCCCAACGTCTTGACCATACCATTGACTGAATCATTCTAGCTCGGAGGCTTTAACGGCGAAGATGCCGATCGATACGTGCTGGGAGACGACTCACTGGCCTGTTTACGAGATATCAAGCGCTGGCTGAAGCTGTACGACGAAAAAAACAACCGAATGGACGTTGCGCGGTGTCTGGGAGAGGCCAATGTCGTTAGTGGTGATCTCCTTCCAATCCTCACCCTCTGGTGGGGCACTGGACAGAAGAGCAAACATATGACCAGGATTGCATTGGCATGTCTGGAACTGCTGGTTCCATTGACATGGCCGTTGGAGATCCATAACCAGATGACAGTCAACCACCACCGCCACACCCCCTACCTTCTCCAAGCACAAGTACAATACAAGCGAGGTATCCTGAAAGCTGGTGGCTCAAATCTCCTGCGTGCAGCCGTCCGAATCGCTCTTCCAAGCATGGCAGTCCCTCGATCCGAACGGGAATCTCGAGACGAAGGAATTCTGAAATTGATGCTATACTTCCTACGGAATGTTGCCATCATCTCACCGAACTCCAGACTTGCTGCTGAAGGTGACGAGGAGGAGACATCCAGATCGTCGACAATCAACGCTTTCCACCAGCAGGACGCTCTGGCACTCATTCTGACCATGTGCTCGAACGTCGGAGACGATTTCAACCTCCAAGACATCGTTCTGATGGAGATTCTCTTCCACCTCGTCAAAGGCGTCGACGTAGAGAAACTCTTCAAGGACGAAGAGCAAGCAGGCAGCGAATATGCCAGCGACCTAGCATCCATCTTAAACAAGGAGAAAATGGCACGAAGAGAATACCAGAAAACCGCACCCACCCGCCACAGCCGCTTCGGTACAATGATATGGGTTAAGCGAGACAATGGCAAAATGTCCACTGTTTCAGGCCAACGTTCATTGCGAGACGACCAACAAACCTTTGAAAAGATGGACCAGAGCAAAAAATGGAACAAGCCCAAGCCGCGTCGCAAGCACGAAGACTCGACGCAGAACAGCAATTTCAATACACCTGCTCATTTGGATCGCGAAGCCACCGAACACCTGAGAACATTTGTGGAAGAGTTCTTGGACTCAGGCTTCAATCCTCTCTTCACTCACGTGCGCAAAGCGATCGAGCGTGAGGCTGACCGAGTCTTAGATATCAATACCCGGCAATTCTTTTACACTGTTGGCTGGTTCCTCGAAGCAGAACGGGTCCGCCGCGCTCGACAAGCCCGCCGCACTGCAAAGAGCAAGGGCAAGGCTAAGAACATAGAGCCTGACAGCTACGGCCTGGTTGCAGGTGTGTTGAACCAAGAGACATTCATTACTCTTAATAGGTCGATGCAGAGCAGCCTGGACAACAAGGAATGGGAAGACCTCAACGCTCAAATGCGCTGCTTCACGCAGATTCTGCTGACCGTCCAAGAAATGGCAGTATCGCCGCTCGAGGACGATCAGGAAATCGCCGAAAACATCCAGAATCGGATTTTCTACGAAGAGACCACCCACGACCGCATCCTTGCCATTGTACGTGGATACAAGGACCAGAGCTTCGGATACCTGGACTCCTGCACGGAACTGGCACATGTCTTCCTGCGGATGTTGGAACGATACTCGAAAGAGAACGCCGACATGCAGATCCGATCCCGACGCAAGGCGAAGCGAAAACAGAAGAATGCCGATAACGCCGATCAACAGGAAGGTGCAGACAACGAAAACGATTCCGAAGCAGAAGAGATGGAAGACGCTGCCCAGGTCACCAAAGAACGTAACTTTGACTTTAAGCGATTTGCGGCCAAGTTCTGTAACCAGGCTTGCGTGGATACATTCGTTGCATTCACTGGATATTACAAGGAACTCAGCTCTGAACAACTCAAGCGTGCTCATCGTTATTTCTATCGCATTGCGTTCAAGCAGGAAATGACTGTTCTGCTCTTCCGTATGGATATCATTGCTCTGTTCCACCGAATGATCAAGGGCCCGGAGCCTATGGACTCAGGAAAATCAGTGTACAAGGAGTGGGAGGAGCTTGTGCGACAGATTATCCGACGGTTGATCAAAAAGCTTGACCAGCGTCCCGCACTGGTCACTGAGCTGTTGTTCAGCAAGATCAACTCAACCGTCTACTATCTTGAATACGGACACGAAAAGCAAACAATCTCGGCTTCGAACAGACCGCCACCAGAGGTGGTCATCACCTCGACCGAGGCAACGACTAGGGAATCACAGCTCCAAATTGTCGTTGGAGCACTCGTGCTCGATGGAAGGGCAGATTTGGTGAAATGGATCAAAGACGTCTTGGACTCTGCAGCTGATGAACGAGAAGTATGGGAAATTCAAGAGGAGACTCGCCTTCTGGAGGATCCTGAGATAACGACCCTCCCTAACCCAATGATCAGTAAGTTCCCGGGCTCTCCTGTGTTAACAAAACTAACCACGCAATAGCTGTGAAAAGCAAAGACGATTTCGTTCAAAATGCCATGTTCTCAAATGCCAGATTGCGTCTGCTGATGAAGATTGTTGGCTTCGAGCGACTTGGTGTCGAAGACGTCCTCGGTGCTGCTTGGATTGTTCCATCATCTTTGAAGTCTGAGGATCTACGGGAGACACTGTCTGAGATAAAGAAAGTACTCGAGACTCCATTCTCTGCCGATGGCGACGACGATCCTCGCAACCAGCTCCAAAAGAAGGACAGAGGATCCGGTCGGGGCGACGCCTTCCAAGGCACAATTGACGTGAACTTCGGATCCGAGTCCGAAGGCGAAGACATTCCAGACGGCCCTCTATTCCCCGCCAACCCACGCTCCAAGGCCAGTGCGCTGGACGAATTAAAAAAGAAGCGCAAGAAGAAGTCAAAACCCAACGCAGAACGAGAGCCCCTGGACGACGAAACCCTCGAAGCACGGCGCGAGGCCCGTTTATCGAACTCACTTTCCCGCCAAGCCAAGATCAAGAGTGATTTATTCATCCACGCAAGTGACGAAGAAAGCGACGCAGAGGCCGACAAAGAATTCTTCCGCCTTGAGGAAGAACGCCGCAAAAAGCAAGCCTCCGAAGTCAAAAAGGCCCTACTCACTGGCCCCGGACACTCCAGCAAAGGCAAAGGCAAGAAAGCCGCTGCACGCAAGCGAACCAGTGATACCGGCGCAGGGACTGATTCCAAGCGCCAGCGTCGCGGTTCTGCCTCTGTCAGTGCTGAGAGTGATGCCGATGGTGACATTGTCATGGCGGACCCGGACGCAGGATCCTCTCCCTCCTTGCATGCTGATGAAGATGACCTTGCTTTCGATGATGATCTGGCGTTTAGTCGGGATCGCCCGAGTAAATCTGATGTCTCGGACGAGGAGGAGGATGCACCTGTGGCTTCGACTCGGAGACGTATGCGTGGTGGATTTGTAATTGACAGTGACTCGGAGTGAGAAGGTTGATATGTTTATGACTTGATGAGGCGTTGCATTTATGGGAATTGTACAGTCCCAGAACATTGAGCTAAAGAGTTGAAATAGGAACTTCCCATACTTTTTTCCCTTTCAATTTGTCTACCCAAAATGACATTGAGTACTCCGCAAAGTTGGTGCAAATTGTCACTGTAATTGCATCCACTTCACCACCTAGGCATTAATGTTACTGTAGAGGTGTTTCATTCTCTATTCCCCGTTCCCGTGAATTGACCGACAGTCCCAAAATCCAGTGGAAATTACCCCAGGATACCAGTGAATGGGAGTCTGTCATAGATATCTGTCCAATGCGATAACCTGGATGTTTGTTTCGGATCATGACTCGTCATGTTGCCAATCGCGGTCATTTGGGGACTTGATAATGTCGTCAAATGAATGTGTACTACGGACTTTTTGTGGAACATGTGGTTCGACGATCTACTCCATTGACCGGCCCGGGATAGTCGGTGCGGTAGAATCTTGTGCGCCGAGCATATGATGAGTTTGCTTTGTGGAGAATGAGGACTGATGCCGCGATGGTCTACAGTATCTGGGGTTTAGCAGAGCTTCAGTAGAAAGATTCAGGACATTGAGCGTAAAAAGAGGACAGATTTTGTGTTAGCATTCAAGAGTAGAAAGCCCACAATTTTGCCGAGCCGATGGTTGTCGTCAAAGGGCGTGAGTCAAAGTGGAGCTGTCAAGCCGTGAAGTGAAGTATAAAACCCCGATGATATCCGCT
This sequence comes from Penicillium salamii, assembly GCA_911197225.1. Lineage (NCBI taxonomy): Eukaryota > Fungi > Ascomycota > Eurotiomycetes > Eurotiales > Aspergillaceae > Penicillium > Penicillium salamii. Next base: position 141,553 of record CAJVOY010000106.1, on the reverse strand, counting down.
TGACTTCATTGACTTCACTACACCATTGAAAACCAAACCCACTGACTCAATTGATCTGAATTGACTCAAAATGTCCCTCAGCTTCGTCACCCTCGATGTCTTCACATCAACCCCTTATTCCGGCAACCCCCTAGCGGTAGTCTTCCTAGACATCCAAGCCATAACCCAATCCCAAAAGCAAACCATTGCCCGAGAATTCAATCTCTCAGAGACCATCTTCGTGCACCCCGCACAATCGCCAACCAAGCGCACAATCGACATCTTCACAACAGACTGCGAAATCCCCTTCGCAGGCCACCCCACCATCGGCGCCGCGTCGTGGTTCCTAACACACTCACCAGAAAAGGGTGTGACCACTCTCGCTACCAAATCGGGGGATATTCCTATTTCCGTTCAAAATAAGGAAACAAACTATGTTGCTGCGCAGATCGCGCACAATACGCGTATTCACGCCGCGCGATTCGAATTGTCAGAGCTCCTGCGGCTGCATCCGACCCTGAAGCCGTTTTTGAGGGAGGGGACTACATTCCCCTTGTTTTCGATTGTGAATGGTATGAGTCAGTTGTTTATTGAGTTGGAGACGTTGGAGGCCTTGGCGGCTGTGACGCCTGCTACTGGCGGTGAGCTGATTTCTGCTGCTGAGACGCAGCATCTGGATGAGGGTTGGAGAGCTGGGCTGGTGTGTGTTTATTTCTTTGTGAGAGATGTTCAGGACGAGGTCCTGGGGAAGAAGGTCATTCGATCACGCATGATGCTGGGTACTTTGGAGGATCCGGCGACTGGAAGCTCGGCTAGTGGGTTGGCGGCTTATTTGGCGCTTACTGAGGGCCAGGCGGGCCAGAAGGTTGAGTATCATGTTGTGCAGGGTGTTGAGATGGGTCGGCGGAGTGATATTGGGGTAGACGTTACGCTGGATGCGGGGAAGAAGGTCGAGGAGGTTGTGCTTACAGGAACTGCTGTTAGTGTGTCTGAGGGTAAGGTGCGGGTTCCTCCGGCTTGAGAATGAGGGAATATATCTTATGTTTAATGAATTGTGATCCTTTCTGAGTCTGAGTGTTTCAAGTTTCGTGGGTTTCTAGCTTAGGGCGAATCTTGAATATGACCAGCGTCAATCCAGGAGAAAAAGTGAAGACCGACATAAGTAATTACTATAAAGGTTTATTCACACAGCTGGCCCAGCTTGAAAGCTTCTTCTCTTCAACCAATTCCCTCAAAGCCTTGATCGTCCCCTCCACCGCCATTTGACTCATCTTCTTCTCCTTCTCATACAAAACCGCCAACTCCTCCTTCGACGCGCCAGGGTGTCTCCATTCGAAGATGTATGTCATATACAATTCACCCCCAGCTCCCACACTGAGCACATTGCTAACCTTGCTACCATCCGGTTGCTCGAATTCCACCCTTGTAGCCTTGAACGCCGTAACGGTCTCTTGGACGGATTTTTGTGATTCACGGAATAACACTTCGCGCACAGTGACTGGGTTCCCAGTGGAGGGGTCAACAGACTCGCTGATGACCTTGGTGGACTGGATTGCGGCTGGGACGAAGGTCTCTGCGGAGCGGATCTTGAGGAGAAGGCCATTCCAGACTTGCTCTGGGGTAATTGTGGTTGAGCCCGGTGGGTTGATTGGGGCAGTGAAGGCGACGTTGTTGGACATTTTGAGAAGAGATGGGTGTGGGTTTGTGAAGATCAATGTCGACGTCCAGAGGTCTCTTTATATGGGGTTACATCGACAGCTACAATGACGAAATTGATAAGCTGCCAAGACCGATCGATAAGCCGATAAGGCCGATAAGCCGAGTTGGTCAGCTCGGCCTTTGGCTCGGCCCGTGACCAATTCAGCCCTCAAGGACGGAGTATAGAGTCTTAAGTAAAATTTGAAGGTTCCATTTCGAATGGGCTCATGCTCGGGTTTAAAATATGCTTACATTAACCGAGAGACTCGCATCTCACTTGCTCTCTAGCAACCCAAGAAACCTCGCCAGTCCCCAACCACCCTCACAATCCGGACTATTCGGGGTGATAGGTTGCAACTGCGATTACGGTTACGATCAATTGAAGTATACGGAGATAGAAAAGAAAAACTCAGGCATCTTTTTTGAAAATTTTACTTTGAAGACATACTTAAATATTCTAAGTAGACCAGGCGAAAAGAGACTGAAGTCAAGAGGAACACTAGGAGCGACCTGACGAATTGTAAGACAAAAACCCGTGATAGAAGAACAACGCCGACGAGAAGCGTCCCCTAATCAATAGCCCGGGCCAAAGTCGTCATGAGAAGGAGCCCTAAGTTGATGGTTAGCATGGTGTCGTCCGTTATCTTCGTACCCAGGCTCAACTTCAGAGGACCTCTTGAAATGGGCATATGTCCCATCTCTGACCATCCCGATACGCTCAAGTCGAAGCATCACGTAGCAGCACCAGATCTGAGGGTGCTGTGGCATAACATTTCCAGCCTCGGATAAGACATCAATGGCCCCCTGGCGGCTGCTGATTGTGCCCAGATGAATGGACTGGATCACATCCGGGGCCTCGAAAAATGCCTCATGAACGGGATACATCTCGCGATCATAAGGCTTACCTTTGACCTCCATCAGTGTGCCGCGATCAGAATCTTCAAATTTCAAGAAGAGACGCCATTCTTTGGGGTCTTGAGCCGTGACTCCCGGGCAAACTTGAAGGAAGAGCTCATAGCTGTCAGCTGTATAAGGAACCATCGCTTGGGGGGTGTAGGGCCCACGATTTCCCTGGGAAGAAGAGTGTCGACTCGACATGATTGTGGTATTCAGATTACTATTGGTTATTTCTGTGGAAAGATGTGCTTTTAGTGGTTTGTGATTGAAAGGGTATCCAGAAGGCTGTTTTAATGGGGGAGGTTGTTTGTGTGATGGGGTGTTGAGTTAAAGTGAGGACTCGACCCTTTTATAGTCGTTACTGAGGCCACAATGAAGGATTGCAGACAATGAAATAGATGTTAATAAAGGATTGCAGACAATGGAATAGATGTTAATAAAGAACATTGAGTCGGTCTAAACTTACACGAAGATAAAGGACCATACATCTAGAAATAATGTGATGGCCTAATATGGTTTAGCGCTGAGTACACATAAAGGAAGCCCTTTTTAAATATGATCTCAGAAGGAGCAGACCAAGCTTCGTACTACCGAGTGGGTCTGGCTGTCAAATTAAGAGGAAAAATCTCATATCCCTGGGCCTTCTTTTGAATTGCCAAGGTTTGGGCTTGAGCTAGCCCCAATACTACAACATAGCTTTTCTCGAAACAAGCACTTGAAAACTACAATGGGAAACAACCCCAGAAACCCCATACTCTAATTCTAAACATAAAAAGAGCCTAGAGAAAATTTGCAAACAGCCTCCAGGGCTTGAGGGGACTTCAACTCTTAGTTGCTTGCAGATGTATGTGACACAATCGAAATGACAAATTGCTATTTCGAGATAATAGCGCTAGTCAACATTATCGCCATCGTGGCTATAATGGTGTCATCCGTATGTGCTTTGAATCAACTTTGGAAAGCTTTTAGAAAATCCATCGATGTGAAAAACTTGCGCATAAGAGTCCATAGGGGTTTGGATCAATTCTAGATAAGCACCGGATGAGTCTTGGTTGGTTCCAATGATGCCATTTCGGCCCCATATAACTGTACAAGATTATGTCTATTAGATTAATTAGATTAAAAAGAGAGCTAGTTATAGAATGTGTTTAGTGACGTTTTGCACCTGGAAGTTTTGTGTTATACTATAAAATAACGCTCGTATACGTATCCTCCAAGGCTGACTCCACGGAAATAATAATTTCTGTTCCTCGTGTCACACTTGAAAACAAAAACTTCGCATAAATTTAATTTCACGGTTGATCAATGAAGTAACAGCGACATGAAGTCTTCAGTGCATTCTAGCGTCAAAGATGCTACCAGCACGGTTTCCCCCGTTGTTGAAATTGACCCCAAGGAAGAAAGAGCCCTGGTAGGCCCATGAATTCAACGCGAGCATCCAATTTCATCGCTAATACTTTGTTTAGGTCTGGCGTTTGGATATCTTCTTCTTGACGATCGGGTTCTTTGGATATGCATTCAAGTACCTCGATCAGACCAACATCGTACGGCTATCACCAACCAAAGATACGTTCTGCTCTAATCTTCTACCAGAGTAATGCGTATGTTTCTGGGATGGAAACAGACCTCAAGCTCTATGGAAATGAGCTCAATTATTTTACCACTTTCTTCAAGTGCGTGCTCAATGCTTCTGTTGCGCAAAATTGTGATATTGACCTTGATAGTATTGGCTACATGATCATGTTATATCCCTCATGTATCATTGTATCTCACGTCGGGCCATCAATATGGCTACCCACATGCGAAGTAAGTACCAAACTGATGCTCATCTTTTCAAGGGGACTAACAATCTTACAAGGTCATCTGGGGGGTATTGACATGCTGCCTATCCACAGTCTCCAATGAAAAGCAGGTAAACACCACTGGCTCCCTCAATAGACTTGGGAAACTTGGAAGTGACAACTTTTTCTCAGGTATATGGTCTTCGATTTCTCATCGGGTTTTTTGAAGGTGCAACTTGGCCTGGATACTTCACAATGATCAGGTGGGTATTCCATTTCATGTGCAACGCCTTCTTGTTGATCTTGATATAGTCAGTGGTATCTACCACACGAAATGGCTTTGAGGATGAGTCTTTACAATATAGCACAGCCTGTCGGAGCAATGCTGTCAGGTGCCATGCAGGGTGCACTTTCCACAAATCTGGACGGCGCACTTGGTCGGACTGGCTGGCGATGGGCATTCATTATTAATGTAAGTACTTTTGGATGGTGCCCGACGTTCGAAATTGTTTCTAACATTACAGGGTGTTTGCACTATTTTTATTGCCCTCCTTGCGTTTGTTCTCTTACCAGGATTTGTAAGAATCGATCTCTGCGACCTTTGGGGACGTTTGAGCATAGGCTGACGAACAAAACTAGCCGGACCGTCCAAACCCACTGGCCAAGTTTTATCTGAGACCCCGAGACATTGGTATGTACAATCATGACCATCAAAGAAATATTCGTGAAGAGAGCTTGCTAATCATCACTTGCAGAGGTGGCCGAGGCGAGAACTCGCAGGATAGGACGTGATGCCCAGGTGGGCATACAAGTCAAGACTTTTTTCCGCTGCTTCAAGTTCTGGCATATTTGGTTGTTCTCAAGTGAGTCAATCCAGAAATATTCATTCTGGGTCACTAACTTCATCTACTAGTTGCCTGGGCTATTGGATCTGGAATCACGCCTTCTAGTTATTTCAACCTTTGGTTAAAGTCACTGAAAAATCCAGATGGAACCAAGAGATAGTAAGTGACTATGTGCAGTATGGTACCTGGACGCTTTATCTGACTTTGCATAATTTAGCTCAGTCGCCATGCTGAACTATTTACCCATCGCAGGCCAGGCATTACAGCTAGTTGCAGAGCTTTTGTTCAGTGGATTCAGTGACTATCTTGGAACTCGATTGCCATTCCTGCTTCTTCAATCAGTAAGTGGCCGCCACCAGGGGGCGTTTAATACTAATTCAAACCCCAGGTCATCAGTATCACCTCACTCATCATTCTGATCATTCGACCGGGAGATGAGCCTGCTTATATGGCTGGATGGTACTTGAATTATGTAGGCGCGTGAGTATTATAAACTACCCCCGAGCTTGGTCATTTCAGCATTTCATCTAACTGCAATAGCGTATCGACTATGCTTCTTTGTGCTTGGGCATCTTCACACCTCGAAAATGAGCCTCAGGTTCGCACAGTCCTCTTTGCGACCGGGACTTTGTTTTCATACCTCTTCAGCGCATTCCTGCCAATTGCCGCTTACCCAGCTTCAGAGGCACCTCATTGGCGAATTGGTGCCAAGCTATATCTTGGTCTTTGCTCGGTAGCTGCTGTGATTTATGTGACCATCTTCTTTATATTCAAGAGGGAAGCGAGGGGAAAACAAAGGGGCCCAACACAATAGGCAGCGCCAGCCGTCTAGTTCTCGTAATTTACCTCTCTGCATACGGTATATCTATACGGAGTAGGGATGTGAGCATTCAAAATTGGAAGATCCCGACGATGCATTGCATACATGCACTTTCAAGGGTTGAATCCAGGGACTCAATTCCTCTTGTCATACGGAGCAGATGGATCCGCAACCATGATATGTTAAATTATTGAACTATTTCTGAGTATATTCAACAGGGCTTGCAACGAGCTCATAGCATTTAGGCATTAGTTCTAAAGACACTCGATTTGTTGACTACATTTGGCAGATATAGGGCTGTTGACGATATTGCCGATAGTATACCGATATTGACGATACGATATCGGCTGCTTTTGAATTTGTCGATTGATTAACTCATTAGAGGGTGTTTGTTCGGATTATTGCGACGATGTTTTTTTAATGAAAGCAAGGAGTGGAAGTGGTGTGGTGTAAGATATATCAGTTAGTCATTGGGCAAATGGAAAATATAAACTTATTTCCCGCAATATTCTTCAACTGTTTTAGTGCCAATGGCCTAAAGAATACCGTTGCAGATTCCTTCTCTGACGGTTCCTTATACCTCCAACTCATGAAGGTCAGTCTACAGTAAACGGCTAAATCAGCCTGACAGTTTGGAAGCTCTGAACTTCAATTTCGTAGAGTGCCAAGCCCGAGTAAGACAAATATATAACTTCTCGATGATATAATTTCTTGTATGGTACCATACTGTCACCGAAATTGAGATAAGATACACTATGACAATGCTGGATGGATCAAAAAGTGACAGATGTCAGCGTACTATACCTAGGGGTCGTTTTGCTCTTGGTACTATCTACGTCAAGCAGGGGTCAGAAGGCGGGGTAACATTTTGGAAGTTGGGGGCCGAACCTATGGTGTATACTTAAGTACTATCTTCCAGTCTCTTCTGAGAAACATTTAGAGCTTAGTTAACTTCTAAGGTTCGAATAGTGTCTAACATGGCCCCTCAAACCATCAACATCAACTACACCCCCGAGGGGCGCCTCTCCCTCATAGACAATACTACAGGATCACCACTTTACCATGTCAAAGTCACCCGTCAAAGCCCGCAGATGGAGATGATCCGCTTAAGCCCAGCGTCCAGTCAAGAAGATTCCAGCTTTCCGGCCGACGAAGAGGCGTATCTCGCGTCCCGTGTCTCGACAGCGCAGTTCAAAATGTCCAGTTTGAATGTGAAACTACGAATTCGCGACCACCACGATATTGAGCTGAAGAGGAAGGGTATACTCTCTACGAGTTACTCGTTCTCCTCTCCCGCTCTCACTGCAGCAGCGATTGATACAACACAGAGGACACTCTGCTGGGAGGCTGATGACACGGACAATACCCTGGGGGATTTTAGGTTGGTTGTCGATGCGACGGGCGAGGTAGATCGGAGGGCCCTCGTGCGGTTTCGTAACCGGGCTTTTTCAAATGAGCGTGTTGGGAAATTCGAGTTGGATAGTGACCTTGATCAACCACTGAAGGATGAGGCTGTGATATCGGGACTGGCGATGTTGGCAATGGTTCAGAGCATGAATCTAGCAGGTATGGTCATGTTCAAGGGCGCTTGATATGTTACTAGCAATTATTGATCTTGCTAATCTCGATGCAAGAGATGATCTTGCCTCAAGCACATCAGAGGCTACAATTTTGTTTATTTTCCTTGTAATAGCAGAAACGAGTTGCCGATTATCGTGAGTATATCGTAAAGAGAATTTATCCTAGCCACATAGAATCGTCTCGTTAGTCAAATAGAAGCGCTACCACAGCCTCTCCACTACGCTTACAATGTTCAGCTTTGGCTCTATCAAACACCGGGTTCTGACTTTCTTTTCTATTCTCAGTCACAATTTCTACTCAAATCAATTGTTCATTGTCGACACTGGAAGAGTCTCGATCCTGTCGTAACAGTAGTGGGACGCCCTGATACGTTCATGACTTTTTCGATAGCTTGCAGGAGCTCGAGGTCTTTTTTTGCAGCGCCCATGACGTCAATTACAACTGGTAGGTATTCGGTTCTCTTGGTGATCTTCGACTCATACGGCACCTCACCAATGGGTATGGCAATATCGGGAGTGCCCAAAATTGGTGGAAGAAAAAGCTGATCTAGCGCAGACTGCCAACGAGGCGATGGCGACGACTCATCTCTATAATTCGGAGCGACATTTCCGATTGGAAGAACAACCAGCGGTTCAGCTTCGCTGGTAGATTCGGCACGCATTGCGGTGAGCAACCATGCCTTGTAGATGTCCATCCGCTGTACGGCGTCCTTGTGCTGTTCTTCGGACACAGCTGCACCTATTTCCCATCAGTAATGTAGGGAAGGTAGTACACATGGCGGCTTTTCATCATGTCTCTCGGTGTAATTTTTACGAAATGCGGTAAACGAATGGTAGTACGCATAGTAGTAAGCTCTTGCCACGGTGTCGATCAGGTAGTCATCGAGATCTTCTGGGGTTCCAGGGGGGTGAGATTGCTTCCAAGCTTCTCGTATCGAGAATCTTGTTATCTTCGCTTGTAGTGCAACTCTCATGTCTTCGATGAAACTGTCTATAAGTAGCATCTGCTTTGTGTTTTCCACTGGAAGATACTCGGTGAAACAGATTAAATCGTATTTCTTCGATATCGGAATTTGGTCGATGGTTTTTGGAACCCAAGTCTGAGCAACAGCTTTGAGTGTGGAGAAACTCCTGGCAAATGCGACGGGTGTGTCAAAGCGGGAGTATGTCTGAATGAGACCGCTAAGAGACATCAATTCATGAGAAGGTCGGAACTGCCACACTCCATTTGCCAGCGCTAGACGCCTTCCACTGCCACTGGTATCTGTGCCTATGGCGCAATCAATCCAGTCATAGCCTGAGACACATGCGGCACTTCCATTGCTGCTACCGGCCGGGGACTGATATCCGTCTCCACGTGGATTGAATGGAGTGTGGAAGTCAACGGCCTCCAGGGGCTCCTCGCGGCCGATCATCGAGCTTAGTTTTGTTAGGCCCAGGACAACGGCCCCCTGTTTTATCAACAGCTGCACTGCCTCTGCTGTGAACGGAGCGGGGTCGCTGAAGTCGTAGTAAGATTTGTTAGACAAGGAATTCTTCAGTCCTTCTATAAAGTAGCAGTCCTTGACTGCAACGCGGAGGTGTGAAAGGGGATAATTGTCCCGTGTCGATGCTGGTCTTGGAGGAACTGCCACGCCAAGAAAGCCGTAAAACGTCCCCCCGGCTTTGAGTTGCTCATATGTCGTAGAGGAAGCTCTGGTTCTGCTCGAAGTCAGCCCACGACCAGGATCGAATTTGTGTTTCATGGCATAATTCGGTTTGACGGCAGCGAGGAAAGTTCCATATGTATCATCGTGCAGCCGATAAACATTTTTCATTGCCTTTTCGCTGTATATGTATGGACCTGGCTGTAAGCTCGGAGGATCAGCATTTTCTTTTTCCATCTGATTCCAGCGGTTGCCGAGTGAATTCAGATGTTGTCGGCAGTTGGGTAACATTTATAGATGGTATGCGTTGCCGTAACTCGAGTAACAACCAAGCCTGTCAGGAATGATTCTTTCGGCTGGAAATCACTGCCATATAGTCGTTCAAGGTAACCGTCCAACCAGGTTGAGCTGAGGGGTATACCATCATCGGCTTCCACTACGGTCACTAGCAGTGGCCCTGCACCCCCCGTGAAAGCTTCGGCCAATTCAAACTGCAATGATCATCTGTCAACTTCCGTGGGGCATGCGACGAAGGAAAAAGGAAATGTCTACCGGATTATACCCAGTCGCGACATATCGAAACTCTCCAATCGAAAAATAAACCTCCATAGATTCTCCTGTGGACCATGGGGTTGACACGCTGCTTTTATCGAGTGCTGCCTCAATGGACCGTCTATTTCGGGTCTCCTGTCTCGTGGAGAAACATGACAAGCGTCGCAACATTGTGTCGGGACGGTCTTTCACTCCTTTTTGCTCAGTGCCAAGCAACGACGTCCGACTCAGCAGATAGGGAGTACATATTTCTGAAGATGTATCGCAGAAAGGATATTCTGCGTGGCAACTTTAGACGGAATAATTTTTTTGCCCCCAAGCGGGGGAAGGGAAGGAGTTAAACAGGGACAACGGCCTGGTCAGATGGTACCTAAACGTGGCACCGAGTTATTGGGGGGCATCGGCACAGATATAGGTACCCTGTACATAGGCGACTAGACGGAACCTGTTTGGGAAAGGTTGTAACCCCTTGCAACCATCGCGATTTTTACAATTAAAGTACAACATAATACAAAAACAAAAAACCAAAAACATACAACAGTGAGGATTCGCTGGTGGTCACCCACCCAACTACTAACTCACCGGCGTGTGGCTTATGTGCAGTCATTAGTCGGGTGGGTGTCGCCTGGGTGAGAAATGGGTGAGTGCCGCTTTATGGTCGCGCGACCGGGGGCGACAAGGGTGAGTGCGCTATAGACAGGGTGAAAAGCTGGGTGATTTTCACCCAAGTCGCGCGACTGCCGCACTGACCCTTCCAACTGAGCTAAAATTGATATGATTGGACATGTTGCTACCTCCTGAAACAATTGTTCTCTTGGCATCTGCACACAGCCACTCAAGGCACGTTGTATATGCTTTCTACACCGTTTGAGGAATAGATATTCTCTTACAACCAAGGATTACATCGCATAGAACTAAAAGCGTGGAGGAAATTGTGCAATCTAATGGCCGAAGAGATGTCTGTTCAGTAAAGGGCTCTCGCATCACCATTTCTCTATCAAATTACTTGATGGCTTGGCAGTTGTACTGAGACATCCATTCAATGATCCTCGCCCAGAAAATACTTGATCACCAGGGCGGTGTTAATAGCATGAGCTGTCATAACAATACTATGTTGATATCGATGTAAAAAATAGGGGTTCTAGTGTTTACAGGATAGAGCCTGTCAACCAGGTAAGAAACAATAGCTTTATGAGGAGTGAGTGAGGATGGAGTGTATTGCTTTAATCTGTGCAAGGCTAACTAATTCTTGTCAAAACCATCACGGGCCCGGGGGTCCCAGGCTATTTGTGACAAAGAACCGGGCGGGGTTCGATGGGCCCGATTCGTTAACGAAACGACCGAATAAGGTACAAAGGCGAATGATAAGTCAAATTCTAAGCCCGGCTGTTTCGTTCAGACGTAGTTATCACGAATCACAGAGTCGCAGCCCTCTATATTCTTCCCTTGCTACAATCTGTTGAGAGAGCAGAGGGATCGAAAGAACCGATTTATTGATCTCTGGGGAGAGAGAAAGAGGAGAGGAGAGAAGGACTATGGAAGTAGGATCTTATCTACAATCGGGGGTTGTGGCAAACATCCCTCACAACACACCCCCTGAGACGCAACCCAAAAGGCACCCCCAAAAAGCATCCCCAAATCAACCTCTGATTCTCAAATACCCCGTTTTTGGTGTTTTTAGTATTTAGTGGTTCATTCCCGTTGTAAAATTTTGGTGAATTCACCCATCCCCCAGGTCTCCGAGGCTCATTCCCCCCCTTCCTCCTGGGTTCTAGGACTCCATTGGTGCATAGTGCTCCCAACTACCCCCATTTGCCGACCAGCTGATCGGTAAAAGTGCTGAATTGGGGCTAACCAAGCGGTTTAGTCAGTGCATCTGCGAGATTTTGGCTGCTTTCTATGATGTTGAAGCTTACGATGCTTCTTCTTACTGTATTCCTAACGAAGCTATAGTATAAATCGATCTACTTAGTAGACCGTATGTAGGCATCCTTTATGAGAATTTCATATATATTATCGTTGTTAGTATGTACGATTATAGAAAGTTCTATCGAAAGGTTTATTTGCTGTAGTAACTTCTAGATCCACATTACTTCTTATATTACAGCATTAAATGCGATGAATTCTGCATTAGTAAAAGAAGAGTAAACGATCGATTGTTTGTCTGACCTCTACGATATTAGAGAACTTGCATATATGATAATATACGTTTTAGTTAATTTTCTATCTTCATAGTTAGTATACGATATATCAATATATATAATAAGTTCTTTTCTAGGATCTTTGCTTAACTAGATACTATTTTAAATAGTTCTTACTATAAAGTAATACAAATACTTTATTATATTAATATCTTCTTTGTATAGAACTGCTGTTCTTCTTTGTAGTTAATTAACTGCTAAAATAATATTTAGTCAACTTTAGTTGTATATTCAGAATATTTTATTTATATCCTCTAAATAGACTTTTATAAACGATATATTAACGGTTAATATATCTTTAAAAAGATCTGAACATATATCTATATCTTTCTTTATATATATTTAGAAGGAAAGCTTGTATATTATTTTTATTAGAATAGATATAGATAAGATTTTAGCTCTTAGAGTTTAGAAAGCTTTTTCTATGTAGGATTTTTAATATAAGAAGAACTCTTTTTCATTACAAATAAATATATTTCTTAGAAAGTAAGTTAGGATATCTATATTTTTATAAACGAATAGAATTGAATTTTTAAACTATTAGATCTAAACTAAATCCTATATAGTAATTAAAATATTGTCGATGTATAATAGTAACTAGATTCTACATTCGTAGTAGAAAAGAATACAGAATTCATTCGGAAATTATTTAAATTCTAGAGTTTTAAAGATAATAATAATTATATTGTATTATAAATATAATATCTGATATAGTTTGTAAAGCGTTTGTAGTAACTAATAGACTAACTTTTTATCAACTTTATCTAATTATTCAAACTTAGTTAATTATTGTATAAATATAGAACAATCGTTAATTATTATATTAAGATAGGTAGTAGTATAGTCGATTTAATTAACAATCAATTTCTATATAACTACTATATATAAGAAAATACATATTAACTTTAATCTCGCTACTAAAGAGTAAGCAGAATCAAAATCAATCTTTAGTTATTGTTGGTTGCCACAAACTATCTAGTAAGCTTTGAATTATATAATGTAGTTCTTAGAATCTATTTTAATTATATAAATCTATTTACCGAGTAAAATATATACTTTGATTTTAATTTTATTGATGAGCTTATAGGTCTTAGCTTGCTGTAGGTTAACTATCTATTTATATATCGCTTCTTTTTATATTATAGTCTTTGTTGAATTTACTATTTTAATATAATTCTATAGAATTTTAATTTTCCAAACTTTAATCTTATTATTAGATTCTAAAACGTCTTTTAAAGGTTTATACTTAAACGAAGAGAGTCCAAATCTATCTTTAAAGAAAATATAATATCTAAAATCTTTATTTATAAACTAGATATTATTCTTAATATATTATAATTCTTCTATTACGCTTTAGTTCTGTAGTTTTTTGTATAGGTTATATTCTTCTTCGTTATAGCAAATAGATTAGCAAATACTAGTAGTTATATATTATAATTAGTATAGAGGGGTAAAAGAATCAGATATAGAATTAAAAATAGAAGTCGGATTAGGAGTAGGTATTAATAGATAGTTAATAGAATCTTTCTATTAAAGTTTATTGTTGTTTTGTAATATTTTAGTATTTAAATAGATCGTTCTAGTTAATTTTAGTTGCTGTAGAAGTTCAACTAATCTAGTAGTTTGCTGCTGAGCTCTAATACTTATAGAGAATATTAGTATATTATAGTAAGTTATTTTCCTAAGCTTTTTAATCTCTTTCTCTATAATAAAGTTAGTATAACTATTGATAGAATCTAATAAATACTTTATAAATTGTATATTGTAATAAATGCTAACTTTTTTGGTTTTCGGATTGTAGATTTTGTATTAATAATCTTTATTGTTTAAATATCTAACTAAGAAGCTTATAAATGTATATAAAGCTATCTTTTGATTCTAAATTTATCTTTCTTTAAGAATATATATATATATTTTCAAATACTATATATATAGAAATAATAAATTAACCTTAAATATTTGTAATCCTAAAGCTGTTTACTATAGAATAATAGAAGCTTTTTTATTAATCTTCTTTTGTTGGTTGATAATATATATCATTGTTTTGTATGCTTTTGATTATATATAATTAGGTATTTGATAGTCTATATTAATTATTATTATTCTAGTGATTTGAATAATATAATAATTAAAGAATTTTACTATACTGTTTTGTTTATATATATAAGGAGTAAAAGAATTGTATAAAATATATTTACTTTTAGTCTATATATTAAATATATTAAATTTACTTCTATTGTTAAATTGGATTTTTGTAGATTAATAATCTGTATATTCGTAGAATATCTTATATTATTTTTATAATTCTTCTAAAGTATTAGACTTTTTACTAAGAAAGATAACAAATTATATATAGAAGTAATTATTTATAATTAATATTAAATACTTACGATTGTACTTTATATTTTTAGGATTCTTGTCTTTTGGTTTGATTAGATAGAGATTAATATATATAAGCTATCTTATTTTTATTGTATGTATTTGTCTAGCTCTTAATATAATTTGTTTTAATTTAGCTAGGTTATATGCTTCGTAGTTAAAGGGTCTAGAGTTAATAATATTAATCTTCAGAAGATTTTTATTAACCTTTATTTTGTGTTGTTTAGTGTAATTTAGATATTGATGAGCTAGCCTACTGCTAATACTTGTTATTTCTATAGTCTATGTTGTTATTCTTTATAGTTGTAGATTGTATATCTTAAAAGCGGTATATTGTATTAGCTTTGGTTTAGTAATAAGTTCAACGAAAGGAATCTTTTTAATGATGAATATGTATCTAATTAATATATTATTTATATATTTTAGTATCAAATTGTTTTAGTTTTATATGATTTTATAGGATTGATTTAGTATTATTATATTAAGTAGATTAAATTAATTATTAAGTTTATAAAGAGTATTAATGTAAAGATTATATTGATTACTATTAGGTTTCTACAAAGTGACACAAACTTAGTTTGAACCTTTTGAATAAATTATTTAATCGTTGTTTGTATTTTATCTAATACTTTTTTCAAAGGTGAAGGTAATAAATAGTGTTTGATCAGAATAAATAATAAAAGAAGTATTTGAATTGAGTATTTATTTTTTTTTGAGTTGTAGAGACTTTATATTATAGGTAGATATAGTATTTGTAGCTAAATTATTAAATACTATAGCAAATCTATTAAATTTATTAAAGTTGAATATTAACGAAGTACTGTTAATTATATTGATAGTAATAGAAGTATTTTGTTGTTTAATATATTTGATAGAGAATCTATAATTTTAGGAATCTTTATTTATTGTATAAAGTTAATTTCTAGATATATTTTTGTTATTAAAGGTTAAATTTGTTTTTGTGAGGTAAGGTTTATAGATCTATATACTGAAATTAGAAATCTATTTTTGCGGATGTCTGTTAGATATTAAATAGTAGTATGTTTTTGTTAAATGATAAGCTTGGGAGTAGTGGGAGTATAGTCTTTTAGTAGCTAATATTTTTAGTTACTTTTTTATTTAATCTTTTTATTTGATTTTCTTAAGTGGTTTATTTAAATATTGGTTAGATTGATTTAAAGTAGTAGTTATAGGATTTATAATATTTTATTTGTTTGGAGTGGAGGCTTTCTTTGCTATTGTTGTATTTACAAAACTAGTTTGTTTTTCTATAGAAATAATTTGATCGAGGATATTTATATAGTCGGTGAAGAAGTTATTTATAGTATACATATATATTGTATTGTAGTTTTTTTTGTAGAATTGTAATAGTTTGATATTTAGAAAGTTTTTTAAATATAATTGTGTTCTTAATTTATATAAAACGAATACTATTAAATAATAAAGATTTATTTTGAAACTAATATTAGTTGTTTGAGAATTCTAATACTATATATTTTATATAAAGACTTTCGTATTAGAATAAAAGATATATCTAAAATTATAGAAGATTATAAGTATTTTATTTATTCGAGTAGAGTCGGTACTATATAAATCGATACACAAAAGCTTTATAAATTTATCTGTGAATTTAGTTATTCTTCTATGGATTTAGATATTGATGACAATATTGAGGTCTATATTAGTTGTTAACTACATTTGTATAACCTTTGATAAAATATATTATCTCTAAGTCTATAGCGTATTAAGTACGGATCTTGGAATCTTCGATTCGATTAAATTATGTAGATTTAGGGATTTAAGAATACCTATGACGAAGCGATGCTATTCCTTAAAACTATCTTTGTTGGAAAGTTGAGTTCGAAGTTTATAAAAGATATATAAATTGGATTTAAATAGGTTGTCGCTTTGGTTTTTGGTAGCGTCAACTCTAATTTGCTCGTCGTCGAAGTTCTTTCATTCTCCAGATACTGCATGTCCAGCAGCAGTAGTAAGCATATTACCAGGCAGCGCTGTAGAAGCTATGGTAGTAGGGGAGGGGAAGGTTTTGCTAAAAGTGAAGTAAAATCAAGTGGAAGTGAGGATAAGGTAGAATGGGTTGACCGGGGTCAACCACTTCCTTCTTCTCAAAAAGGAAGTAGTATCTAGCATAGAAGAAGCGTATAGAATATGAGAATTCTGTCAGAGGGATCTTATAACCTGTTGAGAGAGCAGAGGGATCGAAAGAACCGATTTATTGATCTCTGGGGAGAGAGAAAGAGGAGAGGAGAGAAGGACTATGGAAGTAGGATCTTATCTACAATCGGGGGTTGTGGCAAACATCCCTCACAACACAATCACGGGCACATCCACCGTCGATCTAGATCTCTTATAGAGCATGGCGTTGTCTCTCTTTAAATGCCAATTGTTGATCCACAACGTCCTTGATTGTTTTTTCCATGGATATCCAAGTGATGCCCAAAACTTGATCAGCACTCGAAGTATCAACCTCCCATCCACTTTGAATCGGTGGCTGGAGTTTGCATCCCAGTTCGGGATAGGTCCTCTTGATGAAATCAGCAGCCTTTTTCCAGTTCACTGGAGGAGCAGAAAGTAGAAACTCGGTGCCAGTCTCAATAGAGACACTAAGTGCTTTGACATGAGCCATCGCAACGTCACGAACGTGGACCCACGCATTTCGGAGAGCTGGTTTTTCCAAGAATAGTGAGGACCAGAAAGTAGCGTTTATGCCATCAATTTCCGTGGCATTCTTTTGTATGAGACTATCGCCCAGTACAAATGTCGGGTGGAAAGTGATCAATGTGTAGTGCGGCTGGAAATGCTTTAGGAAGTCTCGAGTTGCCTAGTGAGCAAGAATCTTGGAGACGGAATACTTCATGCCATGTCCTACAAAATCCGTTAGGAATACTATATCGTGCTTAACGGGAATGATGACTCCGGAGTTATCTGATATTTCGAAATTTAGTCCTCTATAATCGATCCTTTGATCTCCATTTGCGGAAACAGCAACTTTTTGAAAACAAATTACCAGTGACTGACACATCCGCAGAAGCAGATGCGGTGGGAGGCAGCAATGCAAGCACTGAGGACATGACAATAACCTTTTTGATCTGGGGAAAATTCAGAGCGGCGTAAAGAATCGCCTCAGTCCCCCCCACGGCCGGACTGACATAGTCAGCCTGAAAGTCAGAGCCTTTGCCAGGCATTGGAGACGCTAAATGGAAGACATGATCGACTCCGTTCAAAGAGTCCTCGAAGGAAGAAGACTTCGTGATATCTGGCACAACGACTGTTTCAATTTTTGACGCGAATTTCGAGTATCGTTCTTCGACTGCCTGCTTCTGCTCTAACTTGCGGACAGCAAGACGTACCCGATATCCTGCTTCGAGGGCGGAGAGGACAGCGTGGGAGCCAATGAAACCGGTAGCTCCGGTAATAAGAACAAGAGGCTCAGACATGGTGCGGTACATTTAATTCCTGGAATCTTTATGCAAACCGAAGTAAACTCCGTCGCTAATCCATGAGGAAAGTGGCTAACTCGCAAATGTGGTAAGCATTTTTATAGTAAGATCCGAGCGATCAAGCATACTTAGGCAATACACGACTAATAAGTCTTGACCTAGGGATTTAGATCTCGCTTGTTGAATAATCATCAAGCACGGGCCACCCTTCGCGGCCCGCCGAATGTATGTGAGCAATAACGCATTACGTATTACACCAACAGGGCAGCGCAATAATGATAATAATAATGAAACCCCCCCCCCACATCCTTGCCACTCGGGTTAGGCAACTTGACTTACTGATCAGGTAATCCACTCATGGCAGTTCTAATAATCCTTCAGCTCTAGTTTCTGACCCGAACCATGGGATCTATTCCCAGTTCTAATCTGCCAAGGCTATCCAGGGATGGAGTGGAGGGGTGGAGTGACTCGAAGTTCCAATCAGTCAATCCATGTTGACTCCGCAAAAGGTATCTCCCGGGCTAACGGCATCCGAGATGCGCTTACCTCATCACCAAGTGGGGAGTGGTTCCATGACACGCCTATATCACTAATCTAAGATGCTGCATGCTGCATGCTACACAGCTGTAGAAGCCGGGGTTGGTCCTAAACTTCCCGCTATGCCACTATACCAGCTTTTCATAACGGGCTTCAGGTGTATAGCCCAAGGGCATGCATATAACTAGTACCTCACCCGTACTATCTAGTCAATTGATGTCAACTCTCAAATCCTATTAATGAGTTGGATCTTCAAAACCTCGATCCCTTGAAGTTCCGAGAAAGTGGCCGGAGTAGCCGAAATTCATGTCAATGATCAACAATCGGATTTTGCTAAAGCATATGGTGGAAACTTTTTCTTTTTTTTTCTTTTTTTTTTTTTTTTGGTGACCATTTTACAAAGTATCCGTATCCATTGATGAGATCATGGACTATCGCTTGGGTATAAATAGACAACGAACCCCAGGAAGATTTCCGCTCAAAGCACTCCTGATCTTCAAAAGCTCTTCGATCCCCTGTTCACCAAATCACAAAAGTCGAAACTACAAATCGATTCATTATCTTCGCTTCATCCTACCCAAAATGTCTTCTTTGATTGTTAATGGGCGGTACCCTCCTGTCAACGGCTCTACACTGAATGACGTGAATGGTGAAGAACGATCAAGCGCTATCGATTTCGTTAATCGCCATAATTTCGTTTTCGAGGAATTTGACCACGCAAAAATGTCTGCCACCTTCCTCCCAAACGCTGTTGTTTATCATAGCCATGGTACTATCAGTGGCCATGCAGAGATGAAAGAATTTTTCGAGAAAGTCTACGGCTTTTTTATTCCTGGAATCTCCCGCAATGCAACCAATCACATCGTCGATCGTGATGAAGATGGAGGTTTGCTTGTACGGTACCAGGAAATCCTCATCCGATATGGTTGGCCCGGTGACGACGCATCTGCGTTTAGTCAACAGGACCAGATCAGGGAGAATGGACTGCCGGCTGTATGGTGGATCGGCACAGTCATTGACCGGCTTCGGATGACATCCAACGGTTGGAAGATTTTTGAGAGGTATCTTGGAACGCCATTCAGGAACGGGGCACTTGACCTCAATCGAGCGCCATGAGAAACTATCAAGCCAACTCCTTTTAAAGGATGAAGTATGTACAGCCACGAGGTGTGAAGGTTCGATGGCTTTACTATCTTGTTTGTATTGAGTTCATTTGCAGGTGACATGTTCGGTCGATTGATTTTGGAAGTGGCGCCTGGTGATCTATCCATATCATTTTCTTTCCCGGGTCTTCCCCTCTACGCCTTCTTTCTTCTCCAGCCCTAGTTTCATCAACTGAATGCAATTCTTCTTGTTCTTCGGGATATTCTACGCAATTAAGGACTTAGCTTGCGTTGCACGTGCAGCAAGAAGAATATTTCCGTAAATATCTAGATCATCTGTTTTCGATGCAATCTGTTGAGGGAACAAATCACAACTCTGACAAGAGGCTGGCTCATTTGATATGAGATCAATCAGTTACTTTAAATCTATAAAAACGCTATGATCAATGATAAACCTAAGAAGAAGCGAAAAGTTTGCCTCATGTTATTTCACCTGAAGAATAGCCCTTCTGGCCTCGACGTAAGAAAGCAACATATGCGTTCGACAGTTGAAACGGTTTTCGAGATGCTTAGAGTTCAGAGACTGCATGAGCACTAAGCTACAGCTAGTATAATGCGATGCGGCTTGTTCACTTACTAGCTATATTGTCAGAATGAGAGATCTGACTGGACTATAAGGGAACCTTTTCTTAGAATACGAAGGCTATTCATTCGCACCATGAATCTTTGTTCATTTATTCCGAAACAATCAAGGAGTATAACTATCTACACACTCCTCTCGCTGTATAGTGTACAGAATTATTCAAATAAGCTATGTCAGAAGACCAATATCAGTCCCTCCTAAAGGATAGTCCTCTAACCACTAGTTTATCACACCAGATCAAGTTATACATCATTTGATAGTACTAAATTATCCAAGGAGATGAAGCAATCTTTCTTATTAAGCAAATTTCTATTTTGGTGCAAGCGCTGGTCGCGGGGTCTTTGTTTTACAATATATCTCCAGACTCCCTTGAGTTTTTTATTAAATCTAGCGCCTATTTCTTTGCTATGCTATATAATAGCATTTTAATGCCTATATCGGAAATAATCGATTTATTTACTAGCCGTCCTGTTTTGATTAAGTATAAACACTTTGCTTTCCTTTACCCAACCATCTTTTATATCGCCCAAATTATTATCGATATACCAATCATTATCTTTCAACTTAGTTATTTTATAATTGTCTTATATTTTATGGTTGGCCTAAAAGCCTCATTATCGGTTTTCTTTACCCACTGCATTGTTTTTTCGTTTCAACGATATGTTTGACTGTAATGTTTCGATCGATCGGCACCGTATTCTGATCTTTTGATAGCGTCTCTAAAATTTCTTGATTTTTGTTTAGTGTGCTATTCTTATATACTAGTTATATAATTCAGAAGCCTAAAATATATTCTTGGTTTAGCTGGATATTCTGGATCAATCCCATGGTCTATTTATTCAAGGCTCTTCTTGCAAATGAATTTAAAGCTTCATATATCAATTGTACTAATTCTAATCTGATCCTATCCAGACCCAATTATTCAAATTAGAAATACCAATCTTGCACCAGTGTTGGAGGTACTATTCTAGAACAAACCTCCCTGATAGGTGACAATTACCTTAGCTCTTTAATTTATTCGACTTCTTATATCTGACGCAATTTTGGTATTCTCTGGGCATAGTAGACATTGTCTGTCGTTGTCATTATCATTTTTATTACTCTTTGGCAAGGATCTTCTAAAAATGGTTGCTCCCTTCTGATTCCTTATGCCTTCTGATTCCTTATGAAAAAAGAAAGCATTTTGTTACCTGTTGTAACAAGGAGGTACAGGCCAAGCAATTCCAAAAGTCCCTTGGCATTGAATATAATAGAGGAAGCACTGGAAAATTGAATCCTTAGACTAATAGTAGACTAGCGCGGAATACTTCAGTTTTTACTTGGAAAAATCTGACTTATATTCTCAAAACTCCGACTAATAATCGGATCCAATTAAATAATAATCAAGGATAAGTTAAACCAGATATATTTAGTGTGTTAACGGGATCCTCTAGGGTAGAGAAAACAACATTTCTCAATGTATTTGCTTAGCATAAGACTAACGGTATTATCCATAGTTCGATCTTAATAGATAGTTGGCTTTTTTTTGTAGCCTTTCAACAATCTATTGATTATTGCAAATAGTTCGATATTTATAAACTATATACTACTATCCGAGAAGCATTCGAATTTTCTGTACTTCTCCGGTAGCCACAGTATACTCCAAAAACTAAGAAACTTGTTTACGTTAATACAATTATCGATCTTTTTATGCTCCATAATCTAGTAGATACTTTGATTAATATTATTGATACTAATCTTAGTGTTGAATAACGAAAATGTATGACTATCAGCGTGGAATTGGTTTCGAAGTCTAGTATCTTAATTTTTCTTAATAAACCAATATCTGGTTTAGATAGACAATCTGTCTATAACACAGTCAGATTCCTCTAAAAATTGGCTAATATTGGTTGAACTATTTTGGTTACTATTTATTAATTATCTACATAGTTTTTCTCTTAATTTGATACTCTACTTTCACTCTATCAAAAAGGAAAAACAGTCTATTATGATGATATTGGAAAAGATAGTAATATAATTAAGAGCTACTTCGGATATTATAGTACTATCTACCCTTCTAGGGCCAATCTTACTAAATATATGATTGATGTTATGTCTGGGAATATCTCTTTTGGTTAGGAATGAAACCAGATCTAGCTTAAATCCCTAGAATATAATTGTACTACAAAAGAGCTAGATTATATTCTCGAAGATACAAATTCCAAGCTGTCAGTAACGTATATTAACAATAATGAATTTGCAATCTCGATGTAAAAGCAAATTAAAATTGTCATTCATTGTATAAATGTTTTTTTTCTATTGTAATACTATATATATCAACAACAAGATAATTCTTCATATTATCTCTACATTATTCAACAGATTCTTTTTCTGAATGATTGCTGACAGTATTGGATCCTTGCAAATGCGTCTATTTACCATTTTCAATTTTATATTTGTCGCCCCTAGTGTAATCAATCAGCTTTAACCTTTATTTATTAAACGATGTAGTATTTACAATATAAAAGAAAAAAAAATCTAGGATATATTTCTGGAAAGCTTTTGTGACAGGGTTGATTCTATCTGAGTTCTTTTACTTGTGTATTTGTGCGGTTCTATACTTTGTGTGTTGGTACTATATTGTTGGCTTTCCAAGCGACTTCAACAAAGCTGGCGCTAGCTTTTTCTTTGTCTTTCTCTATGAGTTTATTTATACAGGCCTTAGTCAAATGATTGCTGCTTTTGCGCCAAACGCCACCTTTACTACATTTGCGAACCTTCTTATCCTTGGCGTTCTTGTTTTATTCTGCGGTGTACTAGTGCCGTACTCCTAGATCATTGTATTCTAGAAATATTGGCTGTACTACCTCAACCCGTTCACTTATATAACTAGGAGCTTATTGACATTCAACACGTACAATGTAAAAGTGAAATGTGCGACTGAGGAATATACTATTTTCAATCCATCGAGCGGGCAGACCTACTCTCAATATCTAACCGATTACATGCAAGGACGCGGGTCTCAAATCAATCTTGTCAATCCAAATGCAACTTCTGATTGCCACGTGTGTGAATACCGCACTGGAACCGGTTATCTTCACACGCTCAATCTGAAGTATATTGATTGATGGCGTAATATTGGCATCACTGTCATTTTCATAGTCAGCTCTTATGCTGGGGTCTTCCCAATGATGAAGCTTCGAACTAAGTCTTCAAAGAAGGCAGAGTGATTGCTATCTTCACTTCGAGCTATTATATCTCACCTGTTGCATTTCTATCCTTGGCGATCCCTCTTGTTCATTTGCGTTGTTTTTCTTTTCATTTCCTGCCATTATCTTTATCGCATACTCCCCCCCCCCCCGCATTCCTTGGCCTTTTCTTTTCAAATGCTCTCGTGTCTTAACAATCTTCCCTGCCATCAAAATGTAAACAACTCGTTCCTTCTCATTTCCTCACACTTGATTTTTAAATATATGTCCAATGGGGTGATGCCTTCGGAAGATTAGACATAGGTCAGAAAAGATATAGATTGAATTACAGACTCTGAAAAAAAAAATTGTATTGACTACTGTTTTGCTCTGGGGCTTCTATGTCTAAATGTCCACCTCTCCATACCTCTCGGCAAGCACATTGTTTGATATGTTCATTCTGTTCTCAAACCAGAGCAATGTGATAGTGATTTTACTCCGCTCATTCAATTCGGGGATCTTTGAGCCTTAGTTCAATATTGTGAGAATTTCATGCTTCAGGCATTCAATACGATTATCCAATGTGGGTAAAATGTGCACCACGCATCGGATCTCAGCTTGAGGCTTAATCTTCATGTCATTTTGGGAGATAAATTGTTTTGACGCGGACGGCTCGTACACCATCACCAATCCCGGCATTGCTTATTTATAAACATCGAATTGACATAGCGGGAGTTGTTGTTAGCAAACTTTACCCCTGTGAGCCCTGAAAGGTACAAACCTGGTAATTATCCTTCCAAGGTCTGAAAAAGACGCACGTTGACACTCCGTGTGCAGTATATACACTACTTCCCCTGATCTTCAATCTCACCACCTTAGCTATTTGCTCTGAGTAAGCTTGATATTGATATGAAAGTGCAGTGGGTATTACATTAGTTCATGACTCATCAGCGGGTGACTATCTGTCAATGGGATGGGCTTGGGTTTGATCTCGACTATCCAACGATCGCAGGCATCCAGGAGAAAATCAAGAGAAGGCTTTCCGTTGACACGGATGAATAAATGATAGAGTCAATTGTTTAGTTATAAGTGTTCTCAGATGCTACCTATTATGCATCCAGCAATATCAGTTATCAATTACATTCTGTGGCTTCATAACATTGACCGCCTGACATGACTGAAGGTAGCGCTTCCAATTCCTTGCTCTAACCAACCAACGTAGCACCGGTATCCGATGATTCGACCAATCTTGATGCAATCATGTAACCGCCGATCCATTCATTGAGACAACCACCCATCAAAGCAGAGAAGGCAGATGGTCCCTGCTGTGCTTGGTAGGGCGGTTGAGTCTCACCCATTCCCTCTCCTCGTCGGAATCGGCTAGCGGGGGATACATCCCGTTGATTTTCCATTGCTGGCGCAAAGTGTCCACGACGAAGTACTCCCAATCCAAATCTTTGGCTTTGAATCGTTCAAGGATCAGATCAATCTTTCTCAGGAAGTCCATCCGATCGGTTTCGTGCTTATGGCTGCGAGCGATGTGCACAATGCTGAGGTTGACAAAGTTTGGCCGACTCTGTCCACCAACGAACATGTCGTTTGGACCCATTTCGAAGAATTGAACGTTGATATAGAAGGGCGGCAGACCATAGCTGGTATACAGTTGGGTGATATCCTTCGCCAAATCCAGCTTGTCCGAGTCAGACAGGGCACCTCGAGAGTATTTGAAACTCCAGATCGGCATATTGAGGGAGGGTCAACGAAAATATGACGTTTTGTGTTTGTGTTCCTGATCGATGATTTCAGGTCTAGGATAGAATAGACAGAAGTTGCAGATGGAAAAAAATGAGAAAAAAATTTGGGTCAGAGTCGATACTTATAGTTCTCGGAACAGCTGCTTGGTAAGAGACTTCCCTCGGCTAGGTACAGCAGAACGTGCCACGTCTTTTGGGATTTGTGATCGTAATAGAAGTCCATCATCATGATTATCGATCATACTTGCGCTATTCGTTGATCGAACCCCGCAGTGGGCTGGGGGTCTAGTTTCAAGGCCCGCATTGTGACCAACCCGCAGCCCATTGATGGGGGCCTATAAAGCCCCATTATAGGCAATTGCGAGGTTTGAACGCTACGTGCGGTCTTGGAATTCATGGAACTACCAATTGATGGGTGTTTCTCGTGCATATTCTAGTCTGTATATTAAGTATTACACTATTGTTACAACAAGAAGTATTGAATGAGTAGATAGAACGATTAATTCCTCATTGTGAGGCTACAAGTCATAGGAATCAATGGCAATTAGGATGTCGATTGGTTATAACGCTTGTGGTCTTGACAATATGAGCCCTAGACTGCACTCAGTTGATAACAAACTCTTCGTGAACTCCAAGCCTCCAGCTGCTCAACTACCCTTCGTTTCCTACGCTAGATCATACTGGTCGTTGGCTCAGGTATTTTTCAATACGTTGAGAATTCTAGGTGCTGTGAACTGCCGGGTGGGGCTAGCCCTGGAGTGGAGAACTCTGCGGATTATATCAACATGGCTGCCGGAATGCTGATCGATCCCGCTGATCGCCTGCCGCACCCAATATCTGGCCGATTTGCGTAATCATGCGTGCGCTACCCGGATTTCCAACTGGGTCACCCATCGCTCTACGTAGACCTGCAATATCTTACTAGGGTCGGCGTTGATGTCGAAGGGGATAACTGGTACACCATGTAAGGGCTGATCACTTGCATTGATACCACTTTTGATGCTGTCGGCGCTAGACGGGCTGGGCATAGCATCTTCGCGAGTCTCCCAATCTGTATCACATCTATCATAGATCTACTTAGACTAGCCATGGCAGCCGAAATAAAGGCCGAGATGATCCCACCCGTGACCAATGCGCTGATGGCCCATGCCGCGAGTGACTACCCGCTCTAGAACGCACATTTTCTTTGTCTATTTACTGGCTGTGGTACGTCCTGCACGCTGATTGCTTGCCTAATGTTTCGTTGGGCCGGGCTATAACGGGGCAGTATCCTCAAATTGTTGAACATAACATGGCACTCGTCGATGATGATACGCTCTAATCAGTGCTGGATCCGCGGTAAAACCATGCGCTAGTGCGGAGTCAAATGCGGTCAGCACAGTCCAAGAATATTGACATCGTCCGATATTACCCCGTAATGCGATAAATAGGACCACCATCTTCCACCAGCAGAGTCCCACCAGGGCCCCGTATGGGCAACGCGAATAAAACACGGATTCCACTGCCAGTGCAGATCACCGTAGCGATCAGACTGCCCCTACTGTATGGTCTCGATAGCCGAACCTTGCCTCCTGCCTAAGCTGGTTACCCAGAGGCTTTTGGAGCTCTGGCTGCAAGGGCAAATTGTGGAATCTAGCCACTTTCTCGGAACTTAGAATCAACATCTTAGACATCAAATTTATGAACATGAATTAACATGAATTGACTAGCTAATACGTTTGGGATAATTGTTGTATGTATGCCCTTAAGCTTTACACCCAAAGCATGTCACAAGACGCCGAATGAATGCCATAGGGGAAAGCGTAGGTTCAACCGCAACTTCTACAGCAGCATCGGTATGTCACCATAGCCGTGTCTAGACCTCGCCAATACCGTGGGCGGGTTGTCATCTGGGCAACCCAGTACCCGTTTTAACCCAACAAAGCAAAAACAGTTGACTTGTCAGTTTACATTTAGTTATGCAGTAAGTAATTTACGATTATATATTTGTATCGCTTTTGTTTGAGCTCATGGTATACGGCTAGGAGTATTCGGAACAACTATTACGGACAAAGGAAAGTACGATTGGCTTATGATAAAGACTAGTATACCCCATAACCACGTAATCGAATCGAGGGTATTATTACCCTACTAGAAGATCTTTTCTGGCTTCTATCACTCAGTTGCGTGGTTGGGGTGGAAATAATTCTGCATCATCTTCAACTATCTCCTTCTTCTACTATTCTAAAAACTCTCTACCTAGATTCGGCTTTTACAAAATTCATTTCGTTCTATATTGAGATCTAAACACATTTTAGTGTCGCTGGAGGTCTCTAAGTGGTTATATCGTAGCTTTTGCGGGGTTCACTGAAAGGTTACAAGCTGTCTTAGTATACCTGTAGGTTGTAGGTAGTCTTGTAAAGTTCAAAAGTATCGAGGAAGGCCTATCCGATTTGGAAATCAAATTTTTTATTATGAAGGTTTAAATATAGATTTTGTAGAAATTGTGTCGGGCGGTTTAGATCTATCTATTTCTAAATCGCGTGGACCTACGGGTATCCTAAATCCAACCCAACCCAACCCAAAACGAATACGAGTTTGAGAGAACACTAAGAAGATCGCAAATCGCCGATTTATTTGTTCAAATTTGAGATGATTAACTTAAGACAGTCTGATAAGCTCGAAATTCATTGAATCCTTAGAGTTTTATCGCGGTGGCCATAGAGTCCTGGTGGTGTAGAGAAAACGTAACCAACAAAATAACTGGACGTTGCAAATATATATTTTCAAATCGGCAGCGGAGATTACCTTACAACAACACACACCCAAATACAGTGGCATTTCATAAGTATTTGCACCATGGTACTTCGGTAGACCCACTATTATTAGATTTTTCTGCCGGTATAAACCTCATGAATTTAATAGCTAGTATGCCACCCTTCATGTTTAATGACATCTTCCACGCGATGCGGCATAGTCTATGCTAAATTTACAAAATGATGCACCGTCAGATTCTCCCATGCATATTGTGCTGAATCCACTAACTCTGCCCATGTTATATCATTATTAGGCATCTCACGTAACCAAGGTCGTAACCTTAGAATATCAGCTTTTAATAATGCCCAGATATTCTCGATAGGGTTAAGATCAGGTGAATAAGGAGGCCAATCCATCACATCAATATTCATTTCACGTAAGAGTTCTTGAGCAATATACGCAGTATGTGTAGGCGCATTATCTTGCTGACAGATAGCATCATCATTCGCAAGTAATGTCGGAAGGATACCACAATAAAGATGATAAATAACCTCTCTTGTGATACCTTTTCGTTCTGCATTTGGATCTCCATGTAAAGGAATAAGACCATTTTTTCGTGGTGCTCCTGAGAAGCAGGCCCAAAACATTTGCTTAGTCTGTTTCCCCTTTGAAGGTGCCATTTGAATGCTTGAAATTCGATTTTAAAGCTGTGCTTTAGGAGGAATAAATGTCCACTCCTTTCGAGCACCTTGTCCACGTTCAATTGTTGTTTCATCTGACCAAAAGACTCTTTTCCAATCATCTGGTGTAAAGTGACGATAGATAAAAGCCCAAGTAAGACGTTTAGCAGCATGAATAGGCGTAAGGTAAGGCCGATCCATCTTTCGCCATTTTCGAAGACCCATTTCATGCGTCAGACGCCAGATTGAGGTAGCTTTGACCTTATTATCAACCTCAGCAAGAAGATCTTCATGTGTAATATCAGGTTTAGACTGGATAGCATCATACACACGGTCTCGATCTTCTTCAGTAAGTTTCCGAGAAGCACCTAAGCGAGCTATTGAAACACCATAACAGCGATTTGCCTCCTGACATAGGGTATAATGAATGGTTGAGAGAGGGATATGTAGATATGCATATTTTTGAATACGTCTTGCGCCCCATTTTGCAGACCGCTTTAGCTCGCATATGCGCTCACGAACATAGAGTGGGAGCTCAGGGCCCCGTGCCATAGTATATAGGGATATATACAGAGAAGAAAGGGGGGGATATATGCAGAGATGAAGGAGGGGGGGGGGTGTTCACTAGAATACGCGTCGCGTGTGGCTCATACTAGCCTAAATAAGAAGGCGGTATGAATGGCGGTCAAGGGTGGAAGTACCACAGTGCAAATACTCATGAAATATGACTGTATGTGACAAAAGTAAAATACCAGAATTACAGCTGGTGACTAATCAATTGTATCCACGATTTATGTCCATTTTTGGGTATTTTAGGCAACCCGCGGGTACCCGCCAAGAACCCATGGGCGGGTTTATGAAGGCCAAAACCCACGGTGGGCTACCCGTGGGCGGGTAAAGAAAGTCAAAACCCAACCCAAACCCGCGTTTGGCGAGGTCTACGAGTACTAGCCGTGTCATAAGAGTACCCCACCTAGCAGCCCTGCAAGTGGAGGTCCACTTCTTGAGTCTCGGGCATACCATGGCCACGAACGTCATTGGGAATCTGTCCGTACTTGAACCGGTCGAAAATAAATACCTGATATACCTCGTACTGTTATACTCTTAGTTGTTCTTGGGAGACCATATGTGCGATACAGGAAGAACAAGTTCCTACTAGCCTCTTTCTTCACCAACAAGTATCGACTGGGAAGATATTAGAACAAATTTGGAGCATGACTACTCCGCAATCACGGCTTTACATACTAATCAATCAACCATCAAGCCGTGGAGGTAAGAGAGGGGTCCAATCTCAGGAAGGAAAATTTGGTAATATTTAGACAATTCCATACTTGTATACACATAACTGTTCATGTTTACATAGTCATACATGTAGGCATATATGTGGTTGTGTTCCGAATGCATTAAATATTTCGAAAACAATATCAAGTCATTTAATTGTTGTTCTTGAAATAGAGAATCCCCCACGAAGCAGGTTCCCAGGTTGCACATGTCTGCTATGTGAAAAATCAAATACCAGAGACCCCTAACCCACACCAAACTTGCAACCGGTGAACAATCGGTTGTCTCATACTGTAAATATGAGGCCAAATCTATGAACCTGTAAACAGATTCAATCATTTTCCTGTCAGACAGTGAAAGAAGTGAGGTGTTTATTGAATATTATTGGCCAGACTACAGACTGCCACCCCAAGTCACGCGCATTTCCTAATACCTAGACATCCCCCATAAGTCCAAGTCTATTACAAAAATTGAATTCGCCCTGCTAGCTAAATGTACTTCCTCGGCTGCCTTTTTCACAATATGTCGACCGATAGTTTTTGCTTAGACCTTTTCCGACCCTGGAAATCCTTTCCAAGACAAGGCGCAGCCTCTGCGGGATTCTCTCGATATTTTTCGTTATCCGAGTCCTGTCTCGATCACTACCACCTCGCCTCCCTCCAATTCGAGCAACCCAGCTTCTAGAGGGAGTCCAAGGTGTTCAAGTATCACTAAAACTCGCTCGTCTGTTCGTCATCCCAGCCTTCCTTGATCTCGGCTGCTACCCGCACAAAGAGAAGATCAAGAACCAAGGCCGCAACACCCATGCCAATAGCCAGATAGAGGGCATTTCGATAGCCTTGCACCGTGTCTGTATTGTGAAGCATAGTATACTTCTCAACGGTACCTGCAAAACCAAGTCCGATACTCATGCCATATGTCATAATAGTACCGATCAAGGAGCCCGCAATTCCCTGCTTATCTTTGCCAACAGAGTTACTGGCAACGATCTGAGCTGCAGTGAATATGAAATCGGGGCAGAATGCCATGAGAATAGCTGCCGGGAACGCTTGTGGCCAGTATGACTGTTGGGCAGGCATGGTTGCTACAAGGGTCGTCGAAACGATAATGCAGAGGGCACCAATTGCCAGAATGTACTGAGATGCAAGTCGCGGAACAAGCCATGATGACAAGACTGCTGCTACCGCACCTAGAACTGTCAATGGTGTAACACCAGCGGCAGCCAGCAATAGAGACCAGTTGCGGATGGTCAAGAACCAGAGTGTCAGGTACCAGATCAGAGCACCGAATGCCATGAATGCAAATAGTGCAACAATCATCAGTACGCCGAAGGAGGGCGCTGTCCAGATATTAAGAGGAAGAAGCGGATATTTGGCAAACTTGCCTTCCCAGGCAATGAAGGCTACCAGATGGGCAAGTGCAACAATAAGCAACGCATATTCGTACGGGTTCTGCCAGCCGACCGATGGAGCTTGGCTATGAATTTTGTTAGGGGCGTTTATCACGAGGAGAGCACCGTACCTACTTCCAAACAAAATTGAATAGAATTAAACCCGTAACACCAAGATAGGCACCAACCCAATCCATGGACTCGTTGAGATTCGATTGTCGTTCTTCCGAGTCTACAACCAGAGCGACTATACCGAAGTCAACAGCACCAAGTATAGCCCTATTTAGTTAGCATTGTTGTACCTAAGGGTTAGGAGATAACAAACAAAAAGAAAAAAAGCCACTTCCACGGGGTAAGCTGAACAAAGATCCCTCCAAAGACACTGCCACCTGCTGCTCCGATAGGTGCCATTGCACCGAAGAGTCCCACGGCGATGTTTCGAGACTTGCCCGGTGGAAGATTGATACCAATCAAGGCAATCGCATTGGGAACCATGAAGCCACCTCCAACTCCTGTCAAACCTCGAGCAATACACACACCAACAATGTTGGGCATGAAGCCATTGATCAGAGACCATGTCACCCACCACACACCGGACAGCACCAGTATTCTTTTGTGCCCATACAACGCTCCGATTCGACCTCCGACCAGCACAAACGCTCCTTGGGTAAGTCTAATAGCTGTTAGCACTGCTCAGTGGACCCAGGCGCTATACATACGGATATGACGCAGCAATCCATGCCGAAACATCCTTTCCCACTCCTAATTCCTCGCCGATCCGATTCGCTCCAACAATCCCAGCTCCGAATGGGATCATCTTTAGGATCTGTTAGGTATTTCATCTTTTCGGAATGCGCATAATGACTTACCTGAACCAGCTGAGTCGATACAATGGCACATATGACGATTGCCTCTCTCAACTTGCTTTTTGGGGCGGGCTGACTGGTCGAAATCATATTCTCCCGTTTTTGATCTGCATCCGGAGCAGTGTTGGGCTTTTCATTCGGACCCACTGAGTCCATTTTCACTGTAGTAAGTTATATCGTATGTAAATACTCAAAGATTCAGAAATTTTTGGGCAAAGAGCGACTGACTGTACGAAATGCGTTCTTTTAATGTTCAGTTCACGCATAACCTTTACTGCTGATCAATTTTCGGGATCCCATAGCCGAAATTTTTGATTAGAAGTATCATTAGAGGGGTTGACACCATATTGATAGAATAATCAAGTGAGAATAATGTCCGTAGTATGTATGCTGATTGGCCAGCTCCAAGATATTTTGATCAGTCTAGGGTTCGTTTGCCGATGACCCACTCGATTATTTGATCAACTTGCACCAGAAAGGCATTAGATGATACGCTAGACCTAATATATATTACATGTAAATCGCACGTTCATCCGTACGTGGTAATAATACCTGGTCATATATACCAAGCGCCGTAAATCAGAAACATCTGCAGCTCTACATAAAGAGCTAATTTTGTGCTTTGGATAGCTGATACAGATAAAAAGGTCCTACCGTTTTGCTCCAGGCATTCTGGGAGCATTGAGAGTGAATTGGTGGCATGACGGGTGGTTGAATAAAGAGAGTCTCATTACGTGACGCGTTTTTGGGTGGGGTGCCAAGCTCGCTTTGGGAAACACGCTTTCGTCAGACTAGGAGATTGGGTTTACGGGTAAATTTGGCCCGAACACACCTAGATCGCAACCTTTTTTTAGAATGAATCATAAGTATGTTGCCAGTGTATTTCAAGGGGAATGTGCAAATGCCTAGATGAAGGATTCAGGGTGCTCATCTGTGCGTGCATGAATCCTGCTTATTCATCGATTATTTTACCCCCACCCCGAGATAAAAATTCTACCAAATCCATGTGAGATACAACTCAACCAGTTCTTTATATTCATAATTCCATTAGGTTTATTACAGGGAAACATATTGAAAATGGATCCACATGCGCAGGTCGACATAGATACACGGCTAATGGTAAGTTCACGCATCCGGAAAGTGCTGCATAGCTCATACTTTACAGAAACGCCGTGAACAGCTTCGCATCTCGCAGAATACCTACCGTCATCGAAAGCGACAAGAGCACGACCGGTTACAAAAGCGCGTGGACGAGCTGGAAAATGGAGTGTACGACATCAATCATAAATTTCTCAACATCAGCAAATTGTTACTGGACACGCAAGCGACCAAAAATCGTCCCCATTTATCGTCGGCCTTGCGAGACGTGACTGAACAATGCCTTTCACTAGCAGAGATAGTGCAGGCGTCCGCATCAGCTTCCCGGGAGATTCCAGAAAATGCTTCTAGTCATTCCGATGGTTCACAGGTAAATGACCTAGTGGACCAGTCTTACATGAAACAAATGGTAGACTGCAAACCGATGCCAAGCAGAGCTGATATAGCACAAGTCAATGAATGGCCGCCCTTGTATCAATATTCTTTGAAACGTGTTATGTTGGACAGGCCATCTTCGTTTGGCAACCACTCTATTTTGCCTATTTCACCGACTTCCACTCTGCCTCCACAGCTCGCTCAGACCTTCTATCCAGGTGAAGGGGCCGATTTCACGCACCGTTTGGTTCGTCAATGCTGCCTCACTGCATATCAGTTACTGGTACATATGCCAGATCTCCCAAGAACCCAGGAGATATTTGGGTATATACCACCTCCTTCAAGCCGAAGCCAGATGGCCAGCTCTCTTTTCAATGCAATTCTAGGAGACGATCTGGAGAGCCTTCAGAAAAGAGCTCAGGCTCTGTCTTCCTTGGATTCTAGAGACATCACACCCCCGACTATTCCACTTGCCTCAGGTTCGACCAAACTGGCAATTGAAAGCTTCACCATGAGATGGTTGGATGCTTACGGAGTACAAAAAGCTCTTTCCGACAAAGAACTCCGAATGCAAGAGGGTATACTTACATTCGAGGCATCCCCTCCAGGGTCGGTTTCGTCCTCTATTCGCCCTGATTTAACAGCGTTCATCAATTGTAAAACCCTTGAATCTAGTGCTCCATTGATATACAAATACTAACGCAATTTAGTTCTTGTCGACCGAGCTATTTGTGTTGGTCCCGGGCCTGCATTCAGGCGGGAGACTGTGAATATGGCGCTGGAATTTGCTAGTGCTGAACGATTATGAATCATGGGATGTATCAATTTTTCCCAAGAGAGGAATTATTAAGATTGATCAATCATTGCCGGAATAATAGTAAGGAACGTTGATATAGACTTTCACTTGTAGAAGCCTAGCGATCCGAATACACCTCCAGATATCGGTATCATGGAAATTGATATTTCAACTTGACACGTGATAAGGGGCCATGCGTTGGGAGTAACACAAAATTCCCCTGCGGTTGTTCCATATTCCATCGCCCTCAGTAAAGGAAAGAAGCGATATGTTAAGGAGGAGATTCCTAGGTTTGGAGTCAGTGGCAGATAGTATTATTTTTATCTTCCTTTTCGTTTTGATATTCATGTGTGAAGCTATGTGATGCGGTATATGCAATATACTCCTGGAGGGCTTTTTAAAGATTGTTTTCGGAGAACATATTTTGGATAGTAAAGAGATTCAAAGAAAATCATGGTAGAGCAAGAGAAGGGCCTCAGGGCTTTGAATTTATGTCTTTTTCTTGAGACTGACATAGGTTCAGACTCAGTTAGCCCCTATCACCCCAAGGGTGAGAATTGCCACTCCGTTCTCACCTCTCACCCCAGTCTCGAGACTTCTCACCTATATCACCCGCACTCACCCTAGAGTGTTGCTTAGGTGCTGAGTACACATTGACTATTGACTGCGCGGAATAATTGGCTTATGTGCGGTCAATAGTTCGGTGGGTGTCACCCGGGTGAGAAATGGGTGAGCGCCGCTTTACGGTCGCGCGATCGGGGGTGACAAGGGTGAGTGCGCTATAGACAGGGTACAAAGCTGGGTGAAAATCATCTAAGTCGTACGACCCGCACTGACCTTCTTCTTGGCAGAGATATAATGTGAATTATTGGACTGTCCAAATGCTTCTGAAACGCTAGGTGTCTTAGTATTTATACATAGCTACTACTAACTAAGAAGTTAGATCAATTTCCTTTTGCGAAGAGTACTTTAGTTCTTCGGTAGGATCCGTATCGCTTTAGATAGTCTTGTTTAGACTAGCTATAATATTATATATATTTGTTCCTAGATATTTCTTTTGGTATATATTGTTCTAAGAAGAGTTAGTTTTAGCTGCTATCTTTTTTCTCTATATTTTTAGTTTATATTAACAAGTACTTTTGTAAAATAAATATTTTTACATTAAATAGTTGTCTTCTGTTTAGTCCTTAAGTCTAGGTCTTTTTGGAATAGTATTATATAGATAGGGTTTATATAAATAATAGTAAGTTTATAGTCTTCTATTTTTTTTTTTTTAGATTATTCTTTTATGTTTAAATCTTTTGTTAATATAATTATAAATAACTTTAAATTATTTAATATTAAATTTAATAGAATCCTTATTTAATTTAATTATATCTTTAATAAAATTGAAATAAAACTTTTTATTAAGGATTATATAGTATATTTTCAATATTTATATTTGTTTATAATATTTATAATTTATAAACTATTTAATATTTAATATTAAATAGAATAAAAAGAGATAGTTAATAATATATTTTAAAATAATATATATTTTATTTAGAGTAGTATTAAAAACTATTTATTATTTATTTTAGTCTATATTTTACCGTTTGATTCTATTAGTAAAAGTTAGTAATACAAAGATTATAATAATTTATCTATTAAAAATAAAGAATTTAGTAAGAATAATAAAATATCTAATAAAAATAATGATTAATCTAGTAATAATAATAATTAATTTAATAATAATAATAATCTATCTAATAATAATAATAATTTATCTAATAATAATAATAATCTATTTAGTAATAATAATAATTTATTTAATAATAATAATAATAAATTTAATAATAATGATAATAAAATTAATAATAATAATAGTAAATCTAATAATAATAATAGTAAATCTAATAATAGTAATAAATTTAAAAAAACTTAAAGAAACTTTTAATATTATAATCTAAATAATATAAATTTTATAAATTGTTAAATATTAATATTATCTAAACTTTAAAAAGTTTTAATATAATATATAAAAGATCTATAGAATATTAATAATAAAATCTATTAGAATTCTATTTAAATAACTAATAGATTATTATTAGTTTTTTTTGAAATATATAATAAAAGAAAAGATGCTAAACTATTTATATTATATTAATAATTCGAACTATATAACTTTTATTTTCTAATAGTTGATTTAGATTACTATATAAAAAAAAAAAAATATAGGAATATATTTTTTAATCTTATTAAATAGATAAAAAATTAATGATTATTATTAGAATTAAAGTAAGATAAATTTAAAAAATATTTGAATAAGTTTATTAGATTTGGTAGAAAGTATAGTAGATAAGTAATAGAATTAAATAGTTTAAATTATTTACTTACAATACTTTTAAATATTATAGAGAGAGAATAAGTTGGATTTAGATTCGAATGTTTTAATTAAGAATTGTTAATAGAAGTCTAGATATATAGATAGATATTTTATAAAATATATTTTTTTTATAATTAGTAAATTTTGTGAAGATGGTATTAATAAGATTATGATGAAAAATAGGTTTGATTAATTAGGTGATTTTATTTTTAATAATCTATAGATTTAGTTTTGGTTGTTATAAAATTCTTTTAGATAATATTTAATTAAATTTATAGAAAAAAGTAAAAAAAAGAGAGAAAGAAGTTAGATTTAAATCGAAGATAATAAATAAATGGATGGTTTCTAAAGATAGTATGGAAAATGTTGATTCTATTTTGTAAAGTAGACGAGAGTGAAGTTAATAGGTAGAATTCGAGTAAGGTTTGTAGATTTAAATATTGGAAGTCTTTTAAAGATTTGTAGTGTTTAATTTTAGAAGTTATATTATAAGTTGTTGAAGAGAGTGATCTTTTGTTTTTTAGAATTTTGGTTAATATTTTAAAAGATTAATTAGTATTAATGTTATTTTTAAGTTATTCTGATATATTAGATTTGATGGTATTGATTAATCTTAAGGTATGGGTAGACTTTCTAAATGTGCTGGATCTAATGGTATTGATTGATTTTGAGGTGTGGGTAGACTTCCTGAATGTGTTGGATCTGATGATATTGATTGACTCTGAGGTGTGGGTAGACTTCCTGAATATGCTGGATCTGATGATATTGATTGATCCCAAGGTGTAGGTAGACTTCTTTGATGTGCTTGATATGATGGTATTGATTGATCCTGAGGTATGGGTAGACTTTTTTGATGTGCTTGATATAATAATATTAATTGATTCTGAGGTGTGGGTAGACTTTTTTGATGTGCTTGATATAATGCTATTGATAAGTTATATATTAAGTATGGACTTAGTATTTATAGATATATTTGATACTTTAAGGTTTATGGTATAAGATAAGGATGATTATTATAGAAATGATAGATATTTTATTAGTATGTTTATATATATATAATAGTTTGTATTTATTTTGATCTATGTAAAGAATATTTTTAATACTTAATAATCAGATAGTATTTAGTTTTTATTTAGGTCTGATAATAGAATGATGAGAAAGTCTAACTTTGTATTAAGAATAAAAGGATTAGTATAGTAGATAAAATTATTTAGAGTAAGTGATTTGTTTATTATTTGTAGTTTGTTTAATGGTATGTTTTTTTTTGAATTGATAGTGAGGGGAAAGAGGAATGATTAGTATTTAGGAGTAATGTTGATTATGGTTTTCTTGGTTATGTGATATATTATATAACTATAGTCTTGTTAAGTTAGCTATTGAATAATATAATCTAATAGATTTTTTTATTTTAATATGATATTCTAGTTTATTTAGTAGTGGAAGTAGTTTTATATAGTGATTGTTATTTATATGTTTAAAAGTATTTTTCTTTTTCTTTTTTATTTTGATTGTTTGGAGTTAAGAAGTTATTTTTTTAACTTAGAGAGTATTAAAGAACTTATTGAGGACTATATTATGGTGTTGGGAATATTAAGGATTGGATAGGTAAGATATATAAGTGGAATTGATTATGAAATTAATTGCTTTTATTAAAAGTTAAATAAAATAATAGTTTAAAGAAAGAATGTTAATTTCTTAATATAGTATATCAAAAAGTTTTAGTTTGGTATAGGGCTAGTAGATTAATTAAATTAATATAGTAGAATAAAAAATCTTTTGTAAGAGTAGATATAGTTGATATCTAATTTAAATTAGATATTAAATAATAAAGAGACTAAAATTATATGATTATATTCAGTTTGATTGATGAGAAAAAGAAAGAAATTTTACAATAATCATCAAAGAAATATAGTTTTTGTTTATTTATATTTATAATCTCTAGTTCTGAGTACTCTCTTTAATCTGCTAAATATAACATTAAGTATTGCTGTTAGTAAATATAGTTTAAAGACTTGTTGTATACTTCTTCTTAAGCTTCTTTCTTGAAACAGATTTGATTAAATAGCTATAGTATGCTGCAGTAGTCTGTCCAGGACGTAATGTTCGAAAGTGATTGTCTATTAGTTCTAGTTATCTGATAATCTAAATAACTGACTTAATGTTCTTTCGATTCTATATAGAAGACTGGATATACTAATTTAATATGTTTGTATAATTGCTTTATTACTACTCCTTTCTCCAAGGGACCTTATCTTCTGAATCTATTATCATATTGAAACTAATAAAAAGTCTGGTGTATGAAAGGGTTTTTTTATAGCCAAACTATATATAATAGCATTTAATAAGAAAAATGAATTCTACAGATCCCACCTTACCAACGGTCTTATTTACTATTAATTTCTACAAAGTCTATTAAGAAAGAATTCTTAGAATTTTACTATGCTAGTTTGGTGGATATTGAAAAACTTGTTATTACTAGTAATACCTAAGATCTATATATTATAAATGCTATATATCATTACTATAATATTATCCTTGGTGTCTTAACCTTTTATTGTATTCTAGGAATTAAAGAAATTCAAGAAACTTATAGAAAATTGGCTGTAGTAATAGTAGCATTCTTTTAGTAAAGTCTAAATCTTAATTTATTATAAATTTGCTGACAACTTTAGATATATTTATTATTATATGATCTACTATATACTGCTTTATTATTTATTCTGGTATTCTAGAATTAGAATTACTAATACTCTTTTACCTTAGTATTCTTTATAATCTCTTCAACTAGTTTAGTAACTTCGAAAACTTTATCTATGCTTATAATAAAACTTTAATTAATATTTTATTGTTTTATATTTGATTTTATATAGTTAGATAATGTTTGATTAATTTCTAATAACTGAATACTATCAACTTTTTAGCTAATGTATTTACGACTGCTATAATTTTAAGGATTTCTTTACAAATATCTTAGATGATTTTTTTGGTTGTATTATAATTAGGTTGGAGTTTTTTATAATAATTAGATTACTTAGCTTCTATTTGGATTGATTTTGAAATGGTTTGATAGTATTTAGATTGAGGAAGTTTTATCTATGTAGATTGTATGAAGTGTAGATTTGTTGGTTCTAAAGGTAATTTGCTATAGTTAGGCCTCGACACGGCCCGCGGGCTACCCATCGTGGGTAGCCCATACCCGCCCATGGGCAGGGTATGGGTATGAAAGTGGTACCCACGGGCCGGGCATGGGTATGAAAGTGGTACCCATGGCGGGCTTTGTCGAGGTCTAATAAAAGGTGCTATTAAATAAATATTAGTTTTAATATAATTAAATATTAAACTATTAAGATATAAATCCTATAATATAAATATTTGATTTAATAATAGCCCCTACTCTTATATCTAACCTAATAAATAATAAAAGAGAACTTCCAATCTATATATATACTCTCTTATGTATATAATTATAATAGTCGTTTACAAACAAATATTAAAGTAGATAATCTATATCTTTTTTATTAACAAAGAATTGCTCTTTAGACTTTGTAAGAAGTTTATATTTTATCATTAGGACAGTTCTAATATGTTTTTTTTTTTTTTCTTATTAGTAGCTAGATCTAAAGAAAAATAGTTGTTATCTCTTATATTAAGAACATCCTATTTAACTTTATTAGAAAGAGATTAAGAAGTGTTTTGCTTCTATTATGATGTAAAGCTAATGAATATATTACAAATTAACTTTTGAGTTAGAATATATTTGCATAATATAATATAAAACTCTACGAAAAATTTTAAAAGTTGAGAAATCAGAATAAGCAAGTTGAGAAAATTCGAATCTATAGACTCGTCGTAGGAAAGCCTCTATCTACTAATAATCAAAAACTAAGATCAACAAGATACGAGTCAAACTTATAAAGCCTAAGTAAGAACTATATATTTGTATTTTTCTAATGTAGCAGATGCTAGCTTACGATAGTAGATAGTATTATCCTTATCTTCCTTTTTGTTTTAATATTTATATGTAAAGCTATATAATATAGTATATATAATACGCTTTTGGAAAGCTTTTTGGAAATTGTTTTCGGAGAATATATTTTAGATAGTAAAGAAAATCAAAGAAAATCATAGCAGAGCAAAAGAAGGGCCTCAGGGCTTTGTATTTATGTCTTTTTCTTGGGACTGGCATAGGTTTAGACTAAGTTGGCCCCTATCATCCCAAGGGTGAGAATTGTCACTCCGTTCTCACCTCTCTCACTCCAGTCTCGAAACTTCTCATCCATATTACTCGCACTCACTCTAGAGTGTCGTTTAGGTGCTGAGGGCACATTGACTATTGACTGTGCAGAATATGTGGTTTAAGTACGGCTGAGCGGACGGGAAGCCCTGTTCTCCACACCCTGTGGTCGTATGTGCTAGATTATGGCCAAGACAGACTTATACCATTCATGTTCATACTCGCAGTATTATAGGAAAGAAATAACTTCGAACATTGGCCAGTATCAAAGTTCCGTCTTGTTTCTCTTCA
Source organism: Penicillium salamii (assembly GCA_911197225.1). Taxonomy (NCBI): domain Eukaryota; kingdom Fungi; phylum Ascomycota; class Eurotiomycetes; order Eurotiales; family Aspergillaceae; genus Penicillium; species Penicillium salamii. Next base: position 100,398 of record CAJVOY010000106.1, on the reverse strand, counting down.
AGTTCCAAGATTGAGCGAATTAATGTTGGTCACTTTTTTATAAACAATACCAACAACAAAGCCACCTGGGCAGGATTGACCTCTCTTCAATTAGACTTGCTTTAGGATGTCCTCAATTCAAATGTTTAGTATTTCAACATATATTACAAATTTCTTTTAACCTCAGGTTCACTACAATCTTTTAAAGATAACATTAATTTCTACAAAGAACTCTCTTACTGCAGAATAGACTAAATATAGAATCTGGGTTAACACTTGAGCATCATTAGGCTAGGCTATATAGACATTATCCTGAATGAAGATAACAGACTTAAGGAGCACCGCTGTACTTGAGCTGATCGTATTCCTTACGGGCGTATACTTAAGTAGGTCATCCTGAAGAGCTGACAGGTGCTATTATCTTACTATGCAGCCAGGCGGGCAACTATATCACTGGTGCCGAGATTCTTGTCGATGGCGGTATCACCATTTTTTAGAGCCGTGGATGTCTTGTCTTGTACTAAAATTTGTTTCCATTGGATTTTCCATCCGCCAGGCTGTGCTTAATTTTCTCATCCCATGTATTCAGTCCGGCAAGAGTTCTGGAAACCAAAATTGTAGAATTGTCATTCATTCTAGGGTAAATGCGAGTGTGAAATAGTTCAATCTGATCGAGCAGCAGCATGAAAAGCTAAAAGCAACATCAAAACGACTGGCGCTTCACGGGGGATAGCATGGGAGGTCGTGCGGTGTCCCGAGGTCCTCATGCAAAATTGTTTGTATCTAGCGAGCTCATAAAATTTGACTTATCTTGATATCTTCTGGATTCTGACCGCCCCCAAAGTTGCCAGTATGGGATCTTGGCTGCAATCTCATTTAGAGTCAGCATCGACTGTTGGTTTGTCGTGCTGCCTATCTTCACTCTTCTCTTCGCTCTTCTCTTCCCACTCCTTTCCCATATCACCCGATATCCGCTGAAGCTTGTTCATCAGCTCAGTCCACTGGACTTCTCCGCCTGGGACCTGGTCATATGTTGGCTTATAATGCTCCGACCTCTCACTGCCCTCTTCCGGATCAGCTTGAAACGTCTCACCCGCTTCCAACGCCTGAGCCTCCCATTCCTTCTCCTCTTCCCGCTCCCGTTGCCATTGTGCCCGAATCACTCTCCATTCTTCCTGACTCGGCCATTGCACTTTATAGCGTATGCCATCTATATCATAAGTCGGGGGATGTTTGCAGTCGTGAAAGAGTGGTAGTTCTCCTTTGTCTCTGTTCCTCCTCTCCGTGTACTCACGAAACGCGAATTTTTCAATCCGCGCATCTTTGCGCATGAAGTATGTACCGCTTTTGCGACTGACGTAATGAATTGGCTGTTGCGGGTTCTCCCGCATCTGGGGCCGCAGATTTTGATCGTATTCAGGCCGGAAGATATCGAAAAGGATATAGACATAATCTGGGTCGTAGAGCATCTCGACTATATTCAGGCCTATTCGAAATTCGGCATTTGTTTTCCCAACTTCTTTAAGTGCGGCCCGGGTCAATCTCTCGGCACAGTTCTCTGCCCAGGGTATGACGTCTTTACAGATCTGTATTTATACTTGAGCACGATTCGCAGGGTGGGGTCGTGTTCCAGGGCCGCGCGACTTCGTGAGTCTCCAACTTTAATCTTTATGTCACGAATATTTGAGTCAGGAATTTGAACGTTTCGGTCCGTCATTGTAGGGAGCGCGGGAATGTTGCAGACGAGAAGCGAAAGATATGACCGGTGTTGACAAGTCGTTTGATTCAGTTGTTCCGAGTAAATCTGCAAGTCAGTCGCGAAAGTTGAGGTAGAAGGGGGGTTTGCACACTCCGTACGCGCCTATGGGCGGCAAGACTGTTTATCCGACAATCAGGTGACCTGACGTCGCGGGAGCTCTGATAGATTTGTCTTCCAACGGTCCAGTACTAAGGTTGAATCTTAATGGTTCACTTCAAGTGTCGATTTGTTTCCCCCCAATGTCAAGACTGGAGTCGATTGTGTGGTGTAGAAGGTAGATTGTGTCGGGATCTGCTTGGTCAGCGACCCTGTTTGGGATGACAGGGCGTGTTTGCTAGATAGAGTAGATAGACGATCCTCTCTCCTCTCTCTCCTTCCTTTCCCCGCCCGCTTTTTGTTGAGAGAGAAAGGAGACTGAACCGAGAATTGATTGCGAGGGAGAGAAGAAGAAGGAAGAGAGGGAAGCTAAGAGGCTGAGCTATCTACTATTTGGGGTTGGGCGAACACCTTCCACAACACTTTTTGATGAGAGAATACAGTATCTATTCATCATTCTTCTTCATATACTGTATTCTATCAGATTGAAGGACAAGTTTAAATGAGTCCACCACTGTTTTATGTCTAAGCTTCTTTTGATATCCCCGTATCCTACTTATCATATCGAGATGGGACAGCTATATACGCCATCCATAAGACATTGAATGCAAAGTATTGATTCTGATTCTTTTTCCATTTGAAGAAACCAACATAACCTTGGAAATAATACCTAGACGAATTGCAACAATATTTATATGTGTTTATCCTTTTGGAATTACATTGAATACCAAACCGCGTTCGAAAGTTCCATCAAGTATATCACACAACAACGCGAGAGTGAGTAAAATTATCCATCACAACCTTGGAAGTTTCTTCAGCAACCTCATACCTCGCAAAGTCCAATGAGCCGTTCCTCAAGTAATCGGCAACGGCTGCAGAGTATAGAAGTCATTGCAGTTGCTCTTTTTATTGATCGCGATCCACGCCGCGGTAGCACCCGGCTTCACAGCCTGGACAACATTTGTATTTCCAATACCACTCTTGTCTGTAGTCAATGTTCCACCCCCAGAGTTACAAGCTGGGCAGGTTCCCGACTGTGGGAGCTGGATCACGCGGACATTGTAAGCGGTGTTGGGGGTTCCCCTGAAAAGGATTGGAACCGAAACGATGAGGTTCGCAGCGCGAGTGATCGAAGCGGTGCCAAAACTCTCGGACATTGCCGTTCCATCAACCGAGCCGTCACAGTTGCGGTTTGTCTTAGTGAGAGGTCCACTCTTGATGGTGATGGCTTCCGCGATGGGGGCCGCTGCCGCTAGAGCGCTGAGGAGGAAGAGTGCTGGCTTCATTTTTTCCTTGATATTTGATCTAGTTTGAAAGATGATTGTTGATTGAAGAGTATTGGATTCTTAGATGTGTGTGGATGGTGGACTTCAAACTCCAGTTGCAGAGGATAAAGCAAAGTATTTATGCACTTTTGGATAGTGAGTAAATGAACCCGGACTTGGGCTTTCCTTGGACACTGATTTTCTCTAGCATACAGTGATTTGGGTCTAGGCGTCATCAATGATGGAAAGAAGCTTGCATTTCTTTCATTTCTCTCACTAAAGTTACAGCTGATAAAAATCTAGACCTTGGGCCCATGATCAGAACAGAAGAATCGACGGGATAAGTGTTGTTACCATGATGGGGACAGGAAGATTTTCGTTTCATCTATCTTCTTGCAACAACTTTACAATGGTAAAGCTCTTGGCATTTGCGCTCATGACCACATGACACCGTGTTCTAGATGAGGCTAACTTGCGGGATCTGTTTCCATTGTACAGATACAGGTTGACACAACATGGGTAGAAGCTCGTAATTAAGCTCCCGAGCAACTCTAAATCCGAGCGCCGGATGCGGCTGGGGACTGCCGTAGTACCCCACAGTTCGTGAGATAATGCGGGATGAGATGGCTCTAGATCTCCCCGTAAATGTCCCGATATGGACTAGCGTATCTTGTCTCTGAAGATTCGCGAGACCGATAGGGAATATCTCTGCTTACCGCGTTCCAATGTCTCTACATGAGTCCATTGTAGCCGATATAAAATGAGAGACATCAAACTGGTCTACACTGAATTTACACAGGGAAGAATTCGGTAACACATCGAGTACTTTAAGCTCATAAACAGATTGGTCGTTTTTCAATAATCCCAGTATTCATCATGCTGACAAGCCTGGAGCTCATATCATCAATTTCGCTCCATGAGTCTTGGTAGATGTAAGCGCTCTCTAAAAGGCGAGTAAGTGTTTCAGCCTGGAAGTAGCAGGTATTGGTGAAGCTAAAAGAGGCCGCGAGTGTGAGTTTAACGAGAGCTACGTCAAGCTGAGGTCTGGTATCGCGATCGGCTTGAACCATTGCCATGTACGCCAGAATTTGGCCTTCAACACCCTGGAAGCCTTCCTGTTTGGCTTCAACCATGACAGCATGGCATGCCATATGGTCATCCTCCCCAAAGAGAAGGTGTTGTGTAGGGAGTTCGTCCCAACCCTCGTTTGTAGACAGGTCCGCTCCCCGCTTCTCCCTTCTTCTTCTTCTTCTCTCTCTCCCAAGGCATCGTGTCGGCAAAGCCATTTTGAAGTCCAAAATAGACAGTCGAGAGACAGGCAACAATACCGATAATCAATCCGATCGCAACTGAGCGAAATTTGAATGTGATGGATTGCGAGATGATGGGAGGGACATGTAGAAAGATCTTGGCGGGGCAAAGTATGCAAACACACTCCTGAGGTCCGGGCCCAGAGCCCATGGATCGGCCCGAAGCGGGCCCCTAAACCTCCCTGCATCACCCCATCAGAAATCGATAATCCCAAACCCAGGACCAGCCGAACACACTAGCCTCCCACGTGAATCAGAAAAAGGTACCCAATACGGAGTACGAGAACAGAAAGAGAGAGGAAAAAAAGAACTTTTCAGTGAATTGTGGCTAGTTAGTACAATCCAAAGACAGAAAGTGGCCTGAGGCCAAAATAATGTGACCAAGTCTATGATTTCTGGTCAATTGGAGCGAACTTTAGAAGCAGGGGTCCATCAAAAGGTGATGAAAAGTCTAGTGAATTATTATATGATTCTGTGGCAATTTGTAAGTTACAAAAGATGCAAAACAACGCGAACGGCAACGAGGCCACGAGAGGCCTTGACGAGGCTCTAAGTTCGGTTTCAGGAAGTTGATCACTCTACATGTACCTCAAGGGATATATATAGTTGAGCTAGCCTGCATATCGCTTTTTATTGCGAGGGGTTAGGGTAAATGAAACACAAACTTCATATATGGGCGTAATTTACTTGCTGAACAATGAGCAAACAGAACAAACAATTAGGCCTGATTTCCCAGGCATCCAACAACACCCACTCCCCAAACCATCAGGATTCAGCCGCACCAGAGTTCCTGCGTCTTTGATTCACAGCCGAGATGCCTGAGATCCCCGATCTAGTCATTGACTCTAAACTAGAGACCCAGTTTCTCCCCGACTGCAGTGTTCGAACCGCACATACATATCGCGAGCCGGATCCTAACTTAGAACCCGACTGGCCATTCGGGTGGAACATTGGAGGCGACAAAGCAAACTCGGAAGTGGAACGTATGGGAGCGTTTGGCTGGAAGAATGCATTGAAGGAGAGCCCGCTGCCAAGTTGCGGGCTGTCAAGCAAATTGATCTCAAGAGACGAGACGCAAGAATTGATTACAACCGTGAGCTTGAGGCGATAGCCAAGTTCTCGCAACCGAGGGTCTGTGATTCAATTTAGTCCCCGTCTCGACATATATTGTGTGCTAACTCAGTTTAAAGTATGCAAGATGTTTTGTGAAGTCCTTTGGTTGGTATGACAGCCCGCACCATTTGCTGATCGCCATGGAGTATGTGGAAAAGGGGGATTTGCGTGGATATTTGCGTAGAAGACCCGCACTACCGGAGAGGGATGTGAAGGAAATCGCTTTCCAAATACTGGATGGTCTGAACATGATGCATGACAAAAAGTTCGCCCACCGAGACTTGAAGCCAGAGGTCAGTCCCTTTTGCCGAACACCAAAACATCGTCTTACGCAGTACAGAATATCCTCATACAATCTCAGCCACCTGATGAATGGTGGATCAAGATATCGGATTTTGGCATCAGCAAACGCGTTGGCGAAGATCCCAGCGCTTCCACAGCTCTGCAGGGAACCCCAGGATACATAGCCGCAGAGCTATACCAGATGGTTGAGCAAGGGACCCCCTATGCCTCGGATATCTGGGCAGTTGGTCAGATTTTGTTTGAGCTGCTCACCAAGAAAACGGCATTCAACCAAGTGATCTCGCTCGTAAAATACGTGACAGGGACAGAAAAGCTCCCAATAGATCGGCTTCCTAATTTCGGTTCAAGTGCAATTTGTGGTGACATTCTGAGCGCGCTGATGTGCCCCCTTCCAAATGATCGAATCACTGCCCACGTGGCAATCTCACATCAGTGGATCATTTCGAAAATCGATCACCTGTCAAATGTCAGTTCTGAAAGCACACCAGACACGCAAACAATTCCAACTGTCTCCATGGTAACAGAAAGCTATGCGTCCTGGAATACAGCTGTTCCCTCTTCCAAATTTGGCAGCGCCAACACTCAAAGTGCAAAATCAGATGTGCCATTGGTTCCGCGTGGTGAAGAAGCACATATTGAGCCATCCAGCACCAACCAAGATCATGCTCAAGCAGCGCAAGTCGCTTCCTCAAACACAGCTGTTCCCTCTACCATACTTGGCAGCACCATTGATCGAAGTACATCGTCAGATGCGCCACTCTTTCTTCGTGGGCAACAGGCACATGTTGAGCCAGCCAAAACCGACCAGGACCATGCTCAAAAAGCACAAGTGTACAAAAAGAGAGAATGGCCCATTGGCTCACAACTTGTGGACTTTTTCTTCTCAGGCGACGACAAGGCGCTAATAGCCGCGGGTGGCAGTTCCATCGATGCCTGGAGTCTTTCAGATCGGGCCCCTACAGGGGGTGTGTTTCAGAGTGAGGATGATCAGTCTTTATTTCGGATATTTGGCGTCGCCCTTTCGCCAGACACCAAATGCCTGGCTTTCGGTGACATGTACTCGCGATTGAACTTTCTGGCATTTCAGCCAGAGACTCAGTTCCAGACTCACCTGATGGAAAGCTATAGACTGGAACGGCCCATGGGTGTATTTGAAGTGGTCGTATTCTCTGCAAACGGGAAAATGGTGGCCTGTTACGCAGGTGATTGGGTCGTCATCTGGCACGTTGCTCGGATGAAAGAGATTGAAAGCTTTAAACTTCGCACGGATTACGAAGTCTCCAAGACTTGCAGATCCATAGCATTCTCTCCAGACTCTTCGCACTTGATGTATTTTTCCGATCGCCAAAATCTACGATTCCAGCGCGTGAGTAGCAATAGCCGCTCCCACAACGACCTTCGTCTGCCCTTAAACGCGATAATCACACGGTTCTCTCCAGATGGCAAATATCTGGCCTTCACATCTGATGTGCGCGGGAAGGTTTTCATAATGCAAACAGTCCAGGATGTCGCTGTGCTTAGGCCTTCTTCCGCCAGTTTTTTCTTGAGACCGAAAGGACAAGTTTTCACGAAAGCGACATACCAATTCCATGACTTCAAGATATCCCACACAAGAAGCTCTCGAAATGATGATCACATGAGTCATCGCGTTGAAAGTATGGATTTCTCCCCAGACGGGAGGCTCCTAGCTGTCTCCTTTCAGTGCCAGGAACATCAAAATCAACAAATTGTCATCCTCTCGGTTGATGAAACATCAGAACTATGGCCCCCAAAGCTTCAAGAACTATTCAGAATTATCGAGAATCGGAATTCTGTGGCGAATTTGAATGCGAGCTCTCTTCATAAAGTGGCCTTTTCCCAGGATGGAACGTCCTTCGCATCCTTGTGCGATGGGGAAGTCATTAGGCTCTGGAAAACCAGATCAGGGGAGCCTTTCCGAGAATTGCGTCAAAAAGAAGCAGGAAACTGTGTGGAATAATATTGCTAGTCTGGATTTTCTCAGGTCTGCAAATATTGAATTGCGAAGAGCTAGCGGGCGGGTGGCATGAGAGATGAAGTAGTTAAAATAACACAAGCTATTAGAGGTTAGATATACAAAGTGAGAGAAACAGAAATACCATAGAACGTGTTAAAAAAGTAAATATCTTAGCGTAGTGTTCCAGGTCTGTTAGTCAAGCCCACGGTCCCCGACGACGCGCTGAAGCTAGATCAGGCTGAGAAGTTACTCAACCAGGCATTGAAAGGATATGAACAAAGTCCGATGAGGAATAAAAGCCGCGCGTTTGCCCTGCCCCAAAAATGACCGCTGAACTCAATATCAATAGCATTGGCTTAAAGCATGTTGATTTGAACTACCTAGGTAAGTTGTCTTTTTCAAACGAGACCCCAGCCCCCAGCAATGAAATCACCCAGAACAGCACTGGTAACAAGAGGATAGTATTCTTTTTCAAACGAGACCCCAGCCCCCAGCAACGAAATCACCCAGAACAGCACTGGTAACAACAGGGAAGTATCCTTTTTCAAACGAGACCCCAGCCCTCAGCAATCAAGTCATCCAGAGTAGCACAGGTAGCGAAAAAGCCATTAAACAAATGGAAAAACCCAGCAACACCACCGGAGTCAACATCAACCATGGGGGCACCGCATACGCCATCTGAGATAGAGCCTTCAATGTTGCCGAAAACTGTGTTGACCGAATTGGTCTGCCATTCTGAAAATGGAATCTCGGGATGGCCGACTGGACGGGGTGGTCGTTTGTCGTAAACGCCACTGTTCATCATGCTGAAAAGGCCGGAGCTCATTCCATCAATTTCGCACCATGAGCCTAGGACGATGGACGCGCTCTCTAAAAGGCGAGTCGGCGTCTCAGCCTGAAAGTAGCAGACATTGGTGAAGCTGAAAGAGGCCGCGGGTGTGAGTTCAACGAGAGCTACGTCAAGCTCAGGTCTGGTATCAACCACCTGGCCGATGAGGTCCCCCCCGTTGACCTGGGGGTGGTAGACATCGTTCGAGGACAGAAACCCATGGTGAGCCACAGCCACAGTGAGTCTTTCTTCTCCTGCGATATTGCGAATTTTGACCCCACATGTGGTTGCGGCGTTGGCTGGTTGCGATCCTGGGCTTGGTACCTCAAATCCACTTTCGACCCTGCATCCTGGCGTCAGAGTCGATCGTCTGAGGTAATTCGCGGTATCATGCACTGCAGGACTAAGGGAGGATGCCTCGGATGGCTGAATGATCCGAGGGCGAGTGAGACTCCGCATAGTTTTGAAAAAGGGGAGATCATGGTGGTGATAGAGGGCTGTTCTACCTCCCACGGTACCGGGTAGTGAGAGTCTTGGATATGTACGGCCATCTCCTGTTTCAAGCTCGAAGATCGTCCAGAACGGAAGAAAAATGGCAGCCCGTACGTTAGCAAGTTGCGAAATAGCCTCAAGAATAGCTATTCTCTGACTTTTGGTCGGGTTGACCATTCGCGGCCAACGAACCCCCGGGCACGGATCGGGAAGACGAGGGTTAGGCCACGGACCGGAAGGCATAGGTTCTTGAAGAGGGGCTCCAGGAGGCACGAAGAGAACTGGCATCGCTCCAAGTGTGAATGGAATTGGCTGTGGTGGCGAGGCGGTCTCGATGCGCATCAGCCATCCGTTGTGTTTCCAGTCTCCATTCCCAAACTGTCTCCTGATCCAGGCGTTCTCCTCACGTGTAGGAAGGCGGTACTTGCGGTTGGCTTCGTCCCAGAGCGTAAAAGGCGCCGAGTCGTTTATGTGTCTCGCTCCCCATGCACCAGGGTTTTCCCAGCGTTTCGGCTCCGGGTGAGAGTGAGAGCCAACTAAGCCGGTATGTTCAGTGTTCTGACGGGTTCGGAGCGGAGAGATCGGAGCGTTTGTATAGATGTCCAGGTAAGGAGAGTTCTGTTGGAGGTTGGCGATCTGTGGGGAAAGGCGGATTGGTGACGGCATTGGTGACGACATGTCGAGTTGTGAAGAGCACTTTTGAATCGTGCAAGGGAAGACTGGATCATGCACTGGAGTGAAGATGAAGTGAGGATGGAGAGCAGAAGGGAAGAGAAGAGTCAAAAGAAATGGTCCAACAAGGCTACTTAAGTAGTTTTTCCAAACCTTGGAATACCACCGCAAACCAAAAAGCCACATAGTCCTATTGATCTTTATTGTTCACCCAAACGAAGCTAGCGATCAATAGGCAACCAATTAGAAGCCTCCAAATCCCAGGTTCTAGCTTCGTTTGGGTGAACAATAGAACCTGGGATCTGGAGGCTTGCCGACGCAGGGCACGGGTGGCCACTTTAGAGGTCGGGTCGGTTCCTCAGTTTTTCCAAGCTTATTGAAACTGAAGCAGGAAAAAAGGATATGGAAACAAAATCAGAGCAAGAGAGGAAGAGAAGAGAGCAATCCATGGTGTGGTGGTAGCGTTCAATAGTAAAGCGGGAAAAAAAATCCCAAAAAAGAAACTCCGATAGGGGGAATCGAACCCCCGGCTGTCGTGTGAGAGACGACGATGTTAGCCACTACACCATATCGGATATTGGATGATTAGCGTGACGTTATTTGGCCATATGAGCCTTTTGGCTTAGCGCTGATGGTCCCTGGGCGTAGTTGGCGGGTTGTCATTGGTAACATGTGTTCCCGGTCTGGTCAAAGACGACACTACTGCATGAAGCGGAGGTATAACAGAGATCAACGCAGTTTTCAAGGGTTGAAACCGACTCGATGTTGAGATACGGCGTGTAGTGGCGCATTCTATAGCAGTTGTAGAAAGTCTGGATATCTTGTAAGCGGCTGACTCGATAGAAAGATATCAGAGATACCATATAGGCTGACATAGATTTGACCATTGGTCTCGGGACAGGTCATGCTGCAGCGGCTAGTCGCTATACTGGGCTGCTTGGTGGCCGGAGGGATATTCGAGAAGGCATAGAGCTGGCTTCCGTGTGAGGTTGGTTGGGAATATCTCTAGTCGAGGAGATTACAGTAGAGGGTGGACGGATTGAACGAGACACTAGAAACCGTCAAACAAACAGTACGCATAGCTGAAAGTAAATAAGCTTGATTAACGCTGTCTGATCCATTGACTATGAGGGGTGGGATTGGAAATCGACCCCTGGGCTTCAGCAATGGTAGCGAGATACAGAAGACATTGATTGAAGGACAACACAGGTTCGTTAGACTGATTTGCGGGGTCTAGAGGCGTATATCTGACGGATGATTTGATCACGGGGGAATCCTCAATTCTCCAAGTTGATCCGACCTGAATTTGTCGTAATAAAATGGTCTGGCGGTAATTGGTGATGAAGCCAAACACACAGCTGTTGTGTACGGTATTCGCCCCAACCCCCATATGTAGATAGTTCCCAGCTCCCTAGCCTTTTCCCTCTCTCTTTCTCTCCCCGCAGTGAAATTCAGTCGGTTCTCTCGGTCCTTTTCTCTGGCCGTTCAGTCTCAATAACAGCCAAGGTCTAACATGCATGAAACAGATTGCGCAAGGACCTCTCGCAACAAAGTTGAATTTGTAGCACACAAGTCAAGTCGATGCTCCATCAAGCACGGTACCTTGACTTCGTCGACAACTCTTAGTTGCTGCGCATTGGCGTTTTGCAGATTGGGCAAAGAAAGCATGACCGCGTCGGGGGTCTTGCTGTATGGAAGTCCAGTGGAATTGAAGCCCCCTGGTGCTATATTGATTGATTGAGCCTCGAATACTGCACCAAGGACTGTTGTGTAGGGAAGCCGTTGAATAAAGCCGATCTTGGGAATCTTTGTCCATCGAATAAAATCGATATCGGTATTGAACTCCGCACCATAGGATTTTGGAGTATTGAATACTGCAGCACATCCGTAGAATAGTAAGGCCGCAGTCCTGGGAATCCGTATCCCTCGCAAAAAATCAATCTTGGCAATCTTCGTCCATCGCAAAAGATCGATCTCGGGAATCTTCATCCATCGAGTAATTTGCTCTTGTCGAACAATCGTCGTTGGGAGCTGTATCAACATAGTTCCCTCAATTGTCGAACATCCACCCACTTCCTTATCCAATCTTTGACCTCGATCCCATTGTAGTGTATCCAGGCGTTGGACATGTTGATTAGGGGTAGTAGTTGTAGTGATAGCGATACCAGGCTTGTTTGGGACGGAGGCTTTCTTTGCCGTTGCTGCGCCCACAAAGCCGGCCCGCTTTTTCCGTTGAATGGAATCGAACTCCGCACCACGAGGCTCTGGAGTATTGAAAAGGGTAAGGGATCCAGGTTCGGATAAGTCAGCGCCTTGACTTTTGTTGGCGTCAACTTTTGATTTGCTCGTCGTCAAAATCCTCCCATTCTCCAGGTGCTGCATAACCAGCAGACAGGTTTCCAGCGGCGGCAGCGGCAGCAGCAGGCACATTGCCAGGGGGCGCTGCGGAGGCCATCGTGGCGGGGTAGGGGGTGGAGATCTGACGATTCGACAAAGCGAGGTCATAAAGTGAAGCAAGTAAAGTGAAAGTGAGGGCGAAGTGGGGCAGTTGAACGGAGTCAACCACCCCCTTCTCCAGGAAAGGAAGTAGTATCTAGTTCTGATAAAGATAGAGAGCTAGTGTGTAGGAAGGGTCGGAACAGAAGTCTCTAGATGCGTGAGGAAGGGAGAAAGAGAGAGAGATGTGGGGAGATATTATAGGTGCAGACCGGTCACGTGATCTGACATCTAACACCCCCCACGAGCCTCATCTTAAGCTCGATCCAGACCTTGTACTATGTAAAGTATGTAAGATATAAAGAATACTATTATGCATGCAAAAAAAGTAATCATACACTCCTAGTAAAGCACCAGAAAATTGAGAGGCATAGAGCTAGCTTCCATAGAAGATTGGTTGGAAATATCTGCAGTCGAGGAGATTAGAATAGAGAGTGAAGGGCTTAAACAAGACACTAGAAACTGTCAAACAAACAGTATGCATAGCTGAAAGAAAGAAAAGGTTGATATAGGAGAGAAATTCTGCCCCAGAACTTGAGAAATTAAACTTTCTTGCTCAGGTGGTCAACATGAGATCACTATCAAGTTACCCTTATACCTTCACATTTCTTTTACCCTTCCACCCTCACATTTCTTTCACCCCTTTTCCCCATCTCCAAGCTACCTGCCATGGATTCATCAATGGAATATCTCACCGATCTTGAAGGAACAGAGGTCACGTTTGATGCCGTTGCGGAACCACCGTTCAACTTCCCCGCCCAGAAATGGATAATACTTGAGAAGCTCGGGGAAGACTCGAATCGCCTGACAAAGGAAGACATCGCCGCGGAGATCGGACCCTCAGACACCGCCGGGAAGTTCCTATGCCGACCTGCCAGTGAGGTAGACGATAACAGGCGCGCATTTTTACGCATTTATCAACAAGTTCCTATAGCTGGAACTGAAACGAAGAAGGCCGCCTTGCGGGCTAGCCAGGCCGTCGACACCCCTCCTGACCATCGAGAACTGATCGCTTTCCGGACATTCACAAAGCTAGGCTGTGACGTTGTTCCTCGACTACTAGGCTATCAACAGCGCCAGCAGGACCACGACGAGGGTGTTCCCGGGGGATATATCACATACATTCTATGGGAAAAAGTCGCTGGCGAGTCTCTTAATTTGACTGAATTCTGGAGGCTCCCCTTTGCCGACCGCCAGGCTATCCGCGATCAGTTCCGCCAAGTCTATGCGTATGATTATCTAGTGACCACAGCAAAACATTAGGCTAACTGAGAACAGAAAGTTTTTACTATGCGGTTTCATGCCATGCATGGCTGGTCCATCGAAGATCATACTCGACAAGTCTAGTGGCCAAATGTGTGTCTATGCGACATTATCCATGTGGAATGTTATGATCTAACTATCTCTAGGCACATCTGCGGTTTCAAACGCGCAGCTCGGTTTGACGAACCTCGTCAGTGGAGTGACATTAACTACTTCCTATACGGACTCATTCATCCCTCCGGTAAGCGGATCTACTGGGAAGGTACACCACCCGAAACGGCGGATTGGATCGAAGATGTCAACGGCTGGACGTGGTGAATGTGGAAACAACCACAGCGGGATACAGTGTGAAGTATGATCTGCCATCCTGTTCCTTCCTGGCTGGCTTGGTAGAAAGATATGAACCAAGGGATTGCTGCAGGTGCAATAAAGGCGTACTATGTCAGATGTTACTTGCAATTTATTGAAGTTTATCTTTATTGTCTCAGGTTCTTGCTTGCATGAATGTATTTGCTATCCACAAAAGTATTTGGACAGCATAGTATGGTTAACCCGGTCTGATCCATTGACTGCGAGGAGTGGGATTGAAAACCGGCCCCTGGGCTTCAGCAATGACAGCAAGAAACAAAAAACATTGATTCAAGGACAACACAGGCTCGGCCAAAAAAGTTCCGGGGTCCAGGGGCGTGTATCTGAAGGATAAGTCGATCGCGCGGGAATATTCAATTCTCCAAGTGGATCCCACCTGGATTTGGCGTAGGAATATGGTGTGGCAGTAGTTGGTGATAAAGCCATACATACAACCGAGGTCTAACATGTACGAAATTGGTTGTGCAAGGACCTCTCGCAACAAATCTGAATCTACACACAAGTCAAGTTCATGCTCCGTCACTCATGGTACCTTGACTTCCCCGACCACTCTTAGTTGCTGTGCATTGGAGTTTTGCGGATCGGGCAAGGAGAGCATGACCACGTCGGGGGTCCTGATGTATGCAAGTCCAGTTGACTTGAAGTCCCCGAATGCCATATTGATCGACTGGGCCTCGAATACTGCACCAAGGACCTGTCCAGCAGCTTGCTGGAATCGCGCAGAAACCCCGGCCTCATCTCCAACGAAAACTTTCTCATTGGTGAGATCTCTGGCTTGGAGGCTGATCTGAATCGCCTGTTGACTCCACTGCTGTTGATCGTAGCAATTTTTGGCAGAATTAAGGAAATCTCTCCATGGCAGAAGTGGGCCAATGAATCGTATTTTATGAAGCGCGCTTGACGTCGTCCGGCTTTCACTGATGAGGAGATCGAGGAGAGGCGAGACGGCAATGTCACGGGGGCGTTTCACAGAGGGCATCGTGTAGAACTTGTTTGCTTGGGAGGCTGTCAGTATGAATTTCGAATGCTAGCGATGCGCATAATTTCATACAGTCACAGTGTTCAAGATCGAGTGATGCAGTGGTACAAGGGTTGGGAGGTCCAAGGGTTGGGAGGTCCAAGGGTTGGGAGGTCCAAGGGTTGGGAGGTCCAAGGATTGGGACTTGAGCTAGGTGGTGAATCGATCTGGTCGTAGAGGGAACTGTCTGAGTCGCTCCATGTGGTTCATCTTCCACCTCTTCCACCTCTTTCCCATTTCACCATCTCCGCAATGAGCGTGCACTGCCTATCCCCCTTCACGCCGAGCATCGTCAGCATCAGCACCATCCGTGTCATCGAATATCCCTCGACCTGAATCCCAGGCACAGTCAACTAGCTCTCAGACAACTGAGCCGCCGCTAGCACTAGTGAATTTCTCGACAGCCGCAATGTTGCCTGGAGCTGATCCAACTTTTGCTGGAGGGCCTGGTGAGGCGGTTGATGTATATACATTTCCAAATGCAAATTCTATTGGGCCGGTCGAGGCCTGGCAGACGACGAAACAAAACAAAAAAACAAAAACATACAACAGTGAGGATTCGCTGGTGGTCACCCACCCAACTACTAACTCACCGGCGTGTGGCTTAAGTACGGCTGAGCGGACGGGAAGCCCTGTTCTCCACACCCTGTGGTCGTATGTACTGTAATTGGTACTGAAAGGAAATATATTGAGAACAAATGGGAAGGTCACCATCAAGATTGCATGCGATGTGCACATGTAGACCAGCATTCACCAAAATATTCCTGCCATCGGTACTGCCGGGCTATTATTTTGCGCATGCTTAGCCTTCCAAGGACGCATGAAACCGCAGCGAGGGTCTTGAAGACGAGATACGTTGGAGTTGACGTCAGGGTCTATTAAAAATGAAATTCATGCCAGAGGCCTTACTTAAGTATTTGACGATCAAAAAAGCGACCAGCACCACCCGAGTGGTATCTATTGGTCCTGTGTTGCCTCAGTTGGCTGGATGTACCCTTATTTTTTAGAGATCTCAGCTGGCTCCCACAGGGAATACTACATGCCCATGCGATATTGCACGAATTGAGAATCGGCCATCGTATCGTACAGCCGACGAGCATTCAAATTATCGTGCTTCGTTAGCCACTGGAGACGCAAACAGCCCATCTCTTTCGCGATGTCCGCGACGGCTTGAATCATTCTGCGGCCTTGGCCCTTGCCTCTCAAGGCAGGGTCAACGAAAAGATCTATCGACGTATTATGGTAAGCAATGCACTCTCAAGAATTTTTTTTCCCAGGAAACAGAGCTAAACAGACCATTCAGAAGCAGAATTTTCTTCTCGCTCCAGGGAGTTTGTTCGGGGAAGAAGTGGGCCAACGCAATTATTTTGCTTTTCCCTGATTCTGTCTCCTGCTGTCGCATCACCAAAGCGTCTAAATCAGACTTGGGGTCCAAAATCCGCTCAAAGGTCTTCTGGTATTGGTCCTCGGGAATCGAAGTTTCGTAGAAGTTGATGTAACCCTTAAACAACCCAGCCCATTCTTTAAAGTCCTTGCGATCAAGCTTTGTGATCACAGATTCGCCCGAGGAAGCCATTTTTGAAACTTGAGATCGTGTGGAGGGGGTATGCTGACCAAGTTGGACTTTACCTCGGCGGGGTGGGAGGTTGCTGTGGTGACAGAATTGTGATATGCGGGGGATTTTCTGTGGCAGAAGCAGAGGTCGTGATTCACAGTCTTGGGCTGTTGGCTGCGATGTTGAGGAACTTTGATCTCGGAAATGAAAAACGTAGGGAAGGGAATATTTTGACGAGGACAATCTATCGAGGAAATAAGATGCCTTTTAACGGTCAAAGGTTAACGACGAAAAACCTGGCGTTGACTCACCGCGGAGACTTGCGCTTGAAGTGGAATAACAATTTATTTTGACGATTGGTCAATCGGAGGATCATTCGGCGATGGAAAGGATTCGGTGAATGGGGCCAATCGCGGGCATTTCATCTATACAAAGTGACCGGACATTAATATGGGGTGTGCTGCCTGCACCACGACTCTGGCGTACTTGGCGAGCTGTAAGTTGTCGATCCGGCGTAAATAAGCGCTAGTGGTTGAAGAGCTAGCTCCATCCCCCTTTTGGGGGCTGAACCTTCAAAAGTGTAGTTGTTGATGATGTTTTCCCATTACTACTAGGAATTACTCACAACAATCATTTCTTTGCGTTTGGTTGAAAGTACTAGTTATGATAGATATAGTGGACTGGCCTGATGTAATAGTAATCACCTTCAACGAGACTGATGCCCCTATCGACAAACTCGAAAGAACTTTAGAACTTGGCTACCTCTCAGCCCATGGCCTCCAAAAAAGGCCCGTGGGATCCCAAATTCCAACCAATCTCTTCAGTTCTTCAACCTTCTCTTCTGGAAAGAATTCCTCTAGCTTCGTGTCAGGAGCCATGTTGTTCACAAGGGTCCTTGGTGGTTCTGAAGCAACGCTGCCTTGTCGATACACGGTCTTGATTTCCTTGGCGAAGTCAGTTGCAGCACGCTCAGTGCTTCTTGTTTCGGACCAGCTGATTATCAAAGCCTGGAAGCCTCTTTCACGATGATCAAAATATCGGGCTTTGCCTTCCTGTGTTTTGCTGATCTCAGTCTGCTTTTCAGGGTTGAAACTGCTCAGAACCATGGTGGTGCGCGTTGCATCTTCGTATTGAGTGGTGAAATGAAGCCACTTATAGAAGGCAAACAGGGTACTCTGAACGGAAACTTTCGACATCGCAGCAGATTGGATATCTTTGAAGCCACCATGTACATCGAAATGGGCTAGTGCATTGTTAAGCGTTGCGAGAGGTGTTGGTGCAGTTTGGGCGACGATCGCTTTATTGACGATATCCTTCTCAAACAAAATCGGGACGGCCGCTTCCGCCTCATCAGATGGACCGTAATAAGTGACCGTGAGAATGATCATGGCGGCCCCTGGATTGGGAGCTGTTGGCGGTGCCCTTGCGAAAACGAGCGACATGGTCGTTTTGGATGTTGGAGGCTGTAGCCTATCAAAAACATTGGCTGCGAACTCGATGTCCCGTGCGGCAAAAATGAGTTTGCGGACCCAGGCACAGCCCATTGATAGGCGTAGGTTTTCTATTGGGAAAATCTTCATATCCAAGGATATGATCACTCCGAGCCCAAGCCCTGCTCCACATATAGCATGAAACAGTGCGAGTTCATCCCCGGTTGAGGACGAGCTGACTTCCACAATTCTTCCATCGGCTGTAATCAGGCGGACGGAAAGTACTTGGTCAATCATCATTCCGTGCATCCCGCCCATGGTCGGCTATTTGACAATTTCAGTTAGGTCTCAATCATCTAGTTGTGAGGGGTTCACTCACGTTGCCTCCGCCCAGAATGCTACCGACGACACCAACCGCATTGCTGTTGGTCCATGTAGTATAGAAGCCTTTGTCGGTGAGAGCTTTGATCAGCTCTCCTGTCACAGCACCACCTCCCACTCTGGCGGTTTGAGCTCCTTCGTTGACTTCAATTTGATTAAAAAGTTTCATATCAAGGTACAAAGTCTTGGATCCGATGTCGATAAAAGAGCCGTGACCCCCGCCGGCTGGTAAGACTTGAAGCGCATTTTCGCGGGCGTATTCCACAGCAGCAAGGATATCTTGTTCCTTTTCGGGGATAATGACAGTCGCAGGCTGCTCGTGTATTCCCTTCTTAGACCACCTTGAGATAGAATGGGAGAGGGAAGCAGTGGCATCGAGAGCCATCCCCTCACTTGTCGAACTAGCAAGATCACTCATTTCACAAAATGTTTCTCGCTAGAGACCAAACCGCACGAGTTGACTAGAGAAAGTTGATGACAATCCTTACAATTTATGATTCTGGTTTGCTATGATAATCTTGTAGAATCCTGTGATTTGGTCCCCTAAGTCCCGGAATTGTGGCGGGGGCTGAGCGAGGTCTAGAAACCATGATAGGTCCATGTGGGCCCTGTGCTTACTTTCGAAGTAGGGCTGAGTTGTAGCCAATATGTACTTGCATATATATTACAGAGCGAGACCCCGAGGTTTGTAATCCCGGACATGTAATCCACCGAGGCGCCGAGAGGTGCAAAAGTTATTTCTCATTTTCGTTTTGTTTTCACTTCCTCTTTTCTTATCTCTTACTTCCCATTTCACTTTTTTCTTCTCTTAATTTTTAAGCAATTTATGACACTTTTGAAAGGATCTAGCAGTATCTTGGTAAACAAGAAATTGAAACTAGATCAGCTCATAATGGCCTTGCAATGCATACTTGTCACTAGTGAGATTAATCAAAGATCGTACAAAATACGGTGGTGCAAAGTAGCAAATTCAACTCGGTCTGATGAGACAGCACAGCATATGGGTGAGAAAAGGCTAAAAAACAAATATCTAATCTACCATTCACAAGGGAGATGAATGCGGCACATATTCAAGGAGTTTGAACAGTCCTCGAGAGCGATCGACGGCAGGCACAACAGGCAGTGGTTACGATAAAACACAGAGTCTCAATTTCCGTGCCAGATCATGCTAACATTGGCTTGACTTGACAACATCTTTCGCTTAATTTCCACTGGGCTTGAGTAACCCAGTCGCAATTCCCAGATCTTCTCCCATTTCAACCCCGACGACTGACAGTTTCTGGCAATCTTGCAACACGAAAAGGAGACGCGCCCACTCAGTGTCACTAGGGTTGCGCCATGGGTGTCGGGTGTGGGATGGGGCATATAGCACAGATTGGAGGTAATACGCAAGGTAGAAATGATCTGGGAGTAAGATTCAAGGGGTTGACTCACTAATACAGGTATGAAATCCGGCCGCCCGAGCAGCTAGTATTAAAAGTGGAAGTCATTCCGCGCGTCCGTATCTGGTTGCGCAGCTCAACCCGAAGTTCGTCGGGAGATCCGATGTACGCTCGGGCAGATTGACCGTTGCTTGTGGTCCATTACAGTTCAGTCTGGAATGAGTTACATAATCCTCGAGGCCGTGGCACAATTAACCCAGAAGTTCAACATCACAAAGCCAGGCGCAATAAGTATAATTTGGAAATATTATCCTAAAACCCAAATAAGTATGTAATGCCTTACCTAGTTCCTTCTGTCGGATTCTTTCTAACTTACTTCTGATGTGGGCTAATAAAGTGAGAAATACTTTAACGGGCTAAAAGCCCATACGAAAGCCCGGGCTCTGCAGGCTGCCTGTGCAGCTAGACCGCGCCACAACTGGTTCATGGGTAGGTAAAGCCCAACCGCACCCCCCAACTGCGCTAATCATGGTTTGGTAGAATTCCAACCGCACTGCACTGCGAAACCGCATGGTTCGACCGCGGTCAACCGCTTAAAGACCATTTTGCGTAATTGACTTAAGTAGGCCATGCCAAACTGCATAAATTTGCTGATTCATGTTAATAAAATACCTAATGTACATAATAACTTTGACACTGAGTCTCAAAAAGTTCACCTTTTCGTCTTACTTTTGAGTCCTTGTCCACTACTTAAGTATCATAGCAATAGGGGAAATGGTTGAAAGAGATGAAAAAAAAGATGGGTTGGTTGCTGGGAATTGAGGTGGATCGAGTAGATAACGACTTACTTAATGACGGACATGTATGTAAAATCTTACGGTTTATGATTATACCTAGTCTGACATCTTGGGCTTGATTATATTCTAACAAGAATGACAGAAAATAAAGCTGTAGAAAGTGGTAGAAGGAACTTTGTATCATGCATATGTATCACTTACGTATGCAAGATATATAGATTTCAGCTATCAGGGATGGTTGTATATACTTAAGTATTTATCAGCGATTATAAGTGCCTTATACGATTGATGGGGTGAAACGGTTTGAGTTCTAGGGAAAGTCGAAAGCAGTAGAATATTTAAATACCCAAGTACAACTTACTTAAGTAGAAGCCCAGTCTTGATAACTTAGGCATTTGCCAAGAACAAGCTATTTGTCTTATCTGTAGAATCTCAGCGGGTGAACGGGTGACCCGCACCAATTCCCTCATCGTTCGAGGACCACCCGCGAGGCCCTCCGCAAAATGCGGGTTGCGGGTCGGTCGGGTCGGTTCCGAGTCCATGCGATTATGCCGGCACTAAGGGGACGAGACTACTAGTAGGTACATATTGAAATATGTTTGGGAGAGAGGCCGAGCCGAGTGGACCCACTCATCGTCGCGTTCATGAGCCCAAATTGGCATACCCTCGAGAGCCTCGCATACATGGAAAAGACGGCACCAAGGAGAGAAAGACCGCCCAGCTGGTTAGGAATGCTCGAACAATATAAGTATAGTGTGGTGGAAGCGGCGACTTTTATTATTATCAACAACTGAAGGCCTTTCTGCCCTACCACTACCGAACCGGAAACCAATCTGAGATTTTCTCTACCGTCACAAGACCGCAATACAAAATCATGGCCAACTTGAAAATCGCAAAAATCGAGGTTTACCAACGCTACCTGCCTTACTCTGGTGGCGTGTACTGACTTTCCGGAGGACGGGAAATTACCCGGTTTGATGCAACATTCGTCCGAGTTACCACAAACAATGGTATTGAGGGTTGGGGCGAAAGCACTCCGTTCGATCAATATATTGCAGTACATGGCCTCGGTATCCGAGCCGCGATTGCAGAGATAGCGCCGAAGCTAATCGGACTCGATCCTCGAAATGTCGATCGTATCAATGACGCTATGGATACTGCTTTGCTTGGAAACGAATCAGCTAAATCGGCAATTGATATTGCATGCTGGGATGTTTTTGGCAAGTCGGTGGGATTACCTGTTTGTGACTTGCTAGGCGGACGAACCGATACGCAGTTAGCTGTCCTTGAATCCATTCCTGTCGCGGACGAAGAGGGTACTCGCAAGCTTGTCGCAAAGTCGAGGGCCGCCGGATTTACTGGCTTCTCAGTCAAAATTGGATCTGATCCGGTAGCCAATGCTAAACAGGTCAAAGCAGCACCAATGCTAAACAGGTCAAAGCAGCACTCGAGGACAAGAAACCTGGCGAGCATTTTTTGATTGATGCGAACGGAGGAATGACCGTGGAATCCGCTGTCCGCATGTTGAAGATACTTCCTGACGACCTTGATTTCGTGCTGGAAGCTCCCTGTGCCACTTATAGGGAGAGTGTCTCCCTACGACGACGTACCAATGTGCCTATCATCTTCGATGAACTGGCTTCGAATGAAACAACGATTGCCCAATTCATTGCCGATGATGCCATTGATGGGATTGGTCTTAAGGTTTCTAAGACCGGGGGCTTGACAAGAGGTCGTCGTGTGCGGGATATCTGTCTCGCAGCGGGCTATACGATGTCCGTCCAGGACACAAGTGGATCTGATATTGCATCTGCAGCTATCGTACATCTTGGACAGACTATTCCGGCTCGCAATCTACGTTGTATTCTGGAGTGCCGTGCGATGTGTGATGGCAAAACTGCGGATGGGCCATTCGATGTGCATAACGGTCATCTGACAGCGCCGACTTTGCCCGGTTTAGGTGTCACTCCGCGTATGGAAGTGCTTGTGGAACCAGTTGCCACTTACTATTGATTCCAATGCAATGGGGAACGAAACATATTGTATGTGGCAAGTAAGCTTTTGTTTGATAGTTCCTAAGCTTTGAAGAATGTTCATATTTGTCTATTTACTATATTTTTAAAGAACACTGCCTATGTACCGGGTTTCCTCTGCCACTTCTTGGCCTTTCCTCTCCGTTTTAGTGCTCAGGCCTTGCCGCTTTTTGCTCACTGAGAAAAATTGAGCACGACTTGAGCAAAACGCGGGAGCAGCGAAGTCAGCAGCTTACCCCAATAAAATGCACCACGCTGGTCCCATCCAAATAAGTACAGTTATTTATCAGAACTCTCGGCTGTTGTCCCCTCAATCAAAGTCTGGCGTCATTAATTCGTGGGTCGATCTCGGTATGTACCCTTTTTCTCCTTGAGGTTTCGCTGGTGTCTCAAGGGTTTTGGGACCAATGGGACCAGGGGTTGGGACTTGTGGAGGCTGAGCTCAGATTTTATTAAGCGGATATGTGTGCTCAGGTGTGTTCCGTTCCGGTTTCATCCTTTATAGTAATCAGGCGACCCACACGGGAACGTTGGTAGAATTACATAGTCTATGAAGTTGTAAAACCCGCCGGCCGACTTTAAGTTACGTTAACTAACATCGTATCCATGGACGATCATCGCCAACAGGAGAGATCTCGGAGATATCCAAGACAATCTCGGAGACATTCAACACAATGTTTTAATCAGCAAATGAGTCACTATCGAGAGATATTCCGTTGATTGGTAATTGCGAAACCAACGACATCGAGAATACTGGCATTCCTCATAATCTTTTAAGTACGGCAATTTGACTCAAATATCCGACCAAACCTTTCATACGGTACTCTGTCAATCGTTGCATTCTCACCAAACATTCCATTTCCATTTACACCAGAATGCGTCCCATCAAAAACGTCGTGGCCATTGGCGCCTCGGGCACACTTGGTGCCGTCGTCCTAAAGAAGCTTCTCGAGGCGGGCAAATTCAATGTCACCGTCATCAGACGTGCTGGCTCTACATCCACCTTTTCTGCCGATGTCAAGGTTGTCGACGTCGACTACTCTTCGCTGGAATCACTCAAGTCAGCCTTTAAAGGCCAAGATGCGGTCATTTCACTCGTTCCCACCTTCGCAGCAGACACCCAGAAGGCTTTCATCGATGCTTCCATTGAGACTGGAGTCTCTCGCTTTATTCCTTCGGAGTTTAGTGCCAACCTGGCCAATCAAAAAGCTCGCACCCTCCCAGTCTTCGTCCCCAAAGTCAAGCTTCAGGAGTACTTGATTGGAAAGGCGAAGGACACAGACCTCACATACACCTTCATCTACGGCGGTGGCTGGCTAGATGCAGGTCCGCACCGAAGCTTCCTCATCAGCAGTATTGGCGAAACCACCAAAACGTACGACGGTGGTGACGTGCCGTTCAGCGCATCAACCCTCGATACCGTCGCTGATGCCATTGTTTCGACTCTGGACCATTTAGAGGAGACAAAAAATCGCGCCGTCTATGTGCACAGCCTCGTGACAACCCAGAACCGTTTGCTTACATTGGGTAAGGAAGTGGCTCCCGAGAGATCGTGGGACACGATCGACTTCAAACTCGACGACTTGACCACTAAGTCTGACAAGAGACTGGCGGAAGGAATTGCCGACTTCGAGACATTTCTTCCATATATCTTACGCGCCATATTTGATCCAGCTTTCGGCGCGTGTTATGAGAAGACGGACAATGAGCTCCTGGGGATCAAGGAGGCATCGGAAGAGGAAGTTAGGGAGATTTTGCGGACCTTACTGAAGCAGTAAAGTGGACAAAATAAATATACTCGATAAACGGTTTCTGTTCTTGCTCGTATAACTATAATTGTGCCTCCACTTCAGGTGCCCCGAGGGGCGAGGTGCAATATACATTAAGCACAAAAAATGGGATGTATGCCACATGTTAGGTAGTCGCCATACAACATTTCTTTAGCGAAATCTCTTCGAAGATTAGACGACTTTAATCAAGTCGCAACGTTCTGTTAAATCCACGCCTGAATTTCCAGGGCGCTGCAGAATGCCAAGGTCGCCGACTGAGTGGGTCCCCGTTGACTCCGCCGACTTTTCGTCCCCGGGGCCGGTGCCCAGGTGCCCAAGATGACTTACTTAAGTACCTACATACCCCAACGCCTCGGAATAGTTAATAGAAAAACTTGTACGATATTGGTTTGCACCGCAGAGTGCCAAATACGAAGTAGATAATTGATCAAGAAAAGGCTATATCAACTTTAAAATATACCAAAAATTCTCTTCCAGACCAACGGTCTCTCCCCCCTTCGCCTTCTCCAATTATTTGTCGAAATAAGAATCTCGGGGCATCCCTGAAGAAAGAAGCCCCATTTCCGAGCAAACTCTTCTGTGGCCTCCCAATTTTGTGGATCCCAAGGGGCACCCCACACAAGTAAGGTGGCACCACTGCGACGCGTATCCCAAAATGCTGTCAGATCATGACACAGATCATCGTCATTTAGATGATCGCCAGCCCGAATGAAATTATCACGCATACGCGGGAACGGAAAGATATCGAGCCACGGATGATGGGGGACCTTTCTTTGGAGAGACGTTGGGCGTAAACTGGATGGAATGGAGTCCTCGGAAAGACAAGGCCCTGGGAGATTGAAGATTGAAAGACGGTCGTCTTCACACACCCATTCTGCTGACATGCCCATGGCAAAGGCATTCTCATAAGCTGCCCGGAGCACATTCACTCGGCTCAGTTTGATGAGGAGATCTGTCTTCGGGGAGCCGCTGACATGGGCTTTCATGGCTCCCCTTTCGAAATCGACCATGAGGGCATGCACAGCTGCAGGTGCAAATGTGCATCCCGAGTGCTGTGCTTCAGACAGGCTGCAAATAATTGGAGCAGGCAGAACGTCTGATCGAGCAACATTCGAGCTTAGAGAATTGTCGCCGTCATCCTCATGATTATTCACAGCATCCGCTTGCTTCTCCCCGTTGATGATGGCACACTGCGGTTTCACCTCGTTGTCTTGCTTTCTCGACCCTAGTAAGTAATGAGACTCTCGAATTATCACGTTTTTGGACCGACTGAATACAATTACGTACGGAAGCGCCGCTGATTGAGTCGGTTCTGTAATTTCCTTCGTTCTTTCCGGTTTATGACGCCAGTCCAATTGTCCCGGGCTTCCCGGACGCTAGCCTGCTGGGGCATTCGGCCCAGTGAGATGATATGCGTGTCTGACGAGAGATCTGCCATGCTGTGTGAGAATCGGGGGGTTGGGTGCCTGGGGGGTGAGGCATCCACACCCGAACCCGGGAACCCAACCCTCCCAAATTCTCCTAGTAGCTCCCTTTCTCCTTTCTTTCCCTAGTTTTAGTCTCTTTTAGTGAATGGACCTTCTTCCGAAGCCCGCCGCGTCACACTAGATTAAAACTTATTTTACTATCTTTTGCTAACTGAGAGCCGTATAGACGTAAGCCTATGCTAGCGTCTTGGCATCGGTTAGCCCTATCAATTAGAAGTGAAGAACTAAAAGTGAAACCGACTAATCAGATCGAACGAACTGTTGTATAGATAGACCGATATGGCGGAGAGACTATAGACTCGACAGACTACGAGAGAGCAGGAGGAACAGGAGTGTAGTCTTTACGAAGAAGATTATAGAGAAAGTATATCTACTTCTAGATCCTATCGATTTTCTTAATCCTTCGATATCTTAATAGTTATTATTTATAGACTTTATAATATAATAGAGAAGTATAAAGTTTCTAAGAATATGATTAAATACTTTGAGGTAATAAATATAAAGAAATACTTCGAGCCTTTTTTTGAACTATAGATAAGGATAGAAAATAAGAGTTTATACTTTATAGAATGATTGAATAAGATTAATAATCGATTTGCTTTTTTGTAGGATATTAAAAACTAAATTAACTCTCTAAAAGTAATATACTATGATATAGACGAATACTATACTATAATAGAATGAGAGTAAAACTAAGTAGAATTCTAATTTTTTTAGGTTTAGATCTAACTAATAAATCCAATTTATCTTCGAAGAAGTACGTTGATTATGAAAGCTTTCTAATATTAAAAGATTTAGAAGATATCTAATACTTTTATGTTAAAGGATAGAAAAGATCTATAATATAAAGTCTAGGAGATTGCTATATATTAGAAGTTAGAAGTAAATATAATATATTATTTAATCTCTTTATATTATTTATTGTATAACTATAGTTGCTATAAAGGAAAGGTTTTTTTCTATATTAGTTTTTGAATAAATCCTAATAGAAGTAATCTTTATATTAATATTAGTAATCTCTATAAGTATTTAAAATCAATTTTTTTTAATTTAAATAAAAAAGTAGAGACTAAAATAGCTTACAATATTTTGAAGATAGATCTAAAGAATAATTTTGACAACTTTATTATTAAATTTAAATATTTAGTAGAAGAAGCTAATATTATTAAAAAGTATTTTAAAGAGGATCTTTTTAAAAAGTTGTTTTACTTGCTATAAATCTTTATAATAAACTAAACTAATAATCTTAATATATTCTTTGATTAATTTATTATTTATAATATATATAATTTTTATTTAATTAATCTTTTATAGAAAGAATAAATTAAGAATATTATTAGAATACAATCTATAATCAATTCTAAAAGTACAAGATCTAGCTATAAGAAATCTTTTTTACTAATAATTAAAAAGAAGAATAATAAACCTTCTATTAATATCTTTATTCTATAAACTAATATATTCTATTCGAACTTAATAATCTTTATTAAATATAATAAATTAATAAGTAAGAATAAATATTTTAGATGTAGGAACTATAGTCATCTTAGTTAGGACTGTTTTAGTAAGCTTTCTTATATTACTATTATTATTGTTGGTTTTGTTATTCCTATTTAGAAGATTGATTTCTAGTTTGTTATTTTTAAAAAAACTAATTTGAGAAATAAATAGATTTAGAAAAAGTCTTCTTTTTAGGTAATTAATTATCTATTATTATAAAGAATGAATTAGTAAGAATACTATTAAATAAAAGTTTTATTATTAATGTTTAGATCTTAGTTAATTTTTTGTATTTTTAAGTTAGAGTATTAATAGATAGTAGAATAGATATATATTTAATAATATACTTTTAAATAGTAGAGAAATTAAAATACTATAGTCTTAGAATTAAGAGATTAAAGTAATATCTTATAGTAGCTATTTTTAATAGATAGTCTTTATTATTAATTATCTATATAATCTCTATTCTTTTTATTATTAGAAATTATTAATAGAAGAAGACTTCTATATTAGTTGTGAATATAGAATGATATAATATAATTCTAAGAAGATTATAGTTAATAGATTAGAAGATATTAATTAACTATATATGATCAAGGTTAGAATAGTATTATTTTGGTCAGGTTCTTTTTTTGGAAGTGTTTTTAATAAAGCTCTTCTATCTATTGATTGACGAGTGGCTTCTATTTGGTTTCTATTCTTTGAATATTTAGGTAGTCTAATATTAGTATTGTATTGTTTGTATAAAATATAGTATTTTTTCCCATGTAGCGACTCAACGCTTTAGCACATCTGGTATTGTTTATAATATATATTGGAGTGGGCTTTCCATGGTAACGCCTGGTGTGTATCAAGCTAGAAAAGAATGTTTTCTTCTTTTTATTCTGATTAGATAATTTTGTTGTAAGGGGATATAATGTTTGTATGAATTAGTAGTAGTTAGAAAGGTTTTTTGAAGTAATAGTATAGTTTGAATTTTATATGGATGAACAAAGTGAGTTTAAATCTTTTCTAGGTTCTAATGAAAAGCTAAGATAGTATTGTTAGTTGATTTATTAGAATATTTAAAGTGTAATAAGATAATCTATAGATCCTTTTGATGTATTAATTTAATAAGTTTAAGTTATTATTTATTGACGTTGTATTTTAGATTCTTTTGGAGTCCTAGTATTTGAATATTTCTTTGTTTACAGTAGTAAGCAATCTTTAATTTTATATTTCTAAAGATTGCTTTTAAATGTAGCTATTGTATATTAAAATGAAAAGAGTAGTGAATTCTTAGATTGAGTTCTATTGGGTATTAAATAATATAATATTAAATAGATTTTAGTGATAAATTTGTAAAGTTGTTTTATCTAAAATAGAATGGTTTTTATGATTTATTAATTAGAATGTATTCTTAAATAATTGATAAATATGGGATATGTTAATAATAGATAATATACTTTGAAAAATCTATTATAATTTTTAATCTAATGATCTAGTTTATTTTAAAAGTTTAAATGATCTTTTAATATTTGGTTATATTTAAAAATATTTATAATTCTAGTATAACTTAGATGTAATTATAGTTAGAATTTGAAAACTTCTGTATATTAATTATAGATAAAGTTTTTAGAGTTAATTATAATGTATTCTGTTTCTATTATCTTTTAAGTCTGAGATTATCTAGAGTCTGTTAAGATTTATAATAAGTGATATTATAGAGGACAAAGTCTTTGTTTAAGAAAATAATAATTCTAGTAATAAATCTATTAGTAGTTTAATATATTATGATTAGGAATCTTTACTATATAGATATAAGAGTCTAAGATTCAAAAACGAATTGGAACTACTCTGATAGAATAATCTTTCTGGAGATTGTAATATGATTGTTTTTTAATATATAGCTGAGTGGATGTTACAACTATTTGGAATAATGTTTTACGATATATTTGTTAATAATAATAAGTCTAAATATCCAAACGAAGTTAGTCGTATGATTGAGTGGGGGGATTAAGTGAAAAAGAGTAAAGACTGATTTTTTTTAGGTTTATATAAAAGTTATTAAATAATTAGAATAGTTGGATTACAACTATTCATAGTAATCTAGAGAATATTTATAGTTATTTAATGGTTGTGGAGGTAATTATAGAGATAATAGTTAAAAAGGAAGAGACTAATACTACAAAGAGCAGATAAATGCTTTGGTTATAGTAATAATCTAAATTAAAATTTAAAAAAATAAAAGTTTAGATACTAAAGTCTGATTTTGATTTTTAATGGTTAAGATGTTATTATATAATTTTAATTTTAGATTAATTTTATTTTATTAGAGTAGATTCTAATTTGAAGCTATATATAATTATAAATTTGTAGAACTTTAGATAAAATGTTATTATAATTTGATATAGTGAAATCAATTCTTTAGCCTTATTGTGGATAGTCTGATAGCTAGATAATGATATAATAAGACAG
The DNA here is from genome assembly GCA_911197225.1 of Penicillium salamii. Taxonomy (NCBI): domain Eukaryota; kingdom Fungi; phylum Ascomycota; class Eurotiomycetes; order Eurotiales; family Aspergillaceae; genus Penicillium; species Penicillium salamii. The sequence goes on along the minus strand of CAJVOY010000106.1, from coordinate 70,647 downwards.
GCTATCAAGGTTTTTGTAGATATAAGCACTTAACAATCATTTTAACTATTCTCTGGTCTACTTAGATCTATTCTTAAGTCCTAATAGTAGATTAATTAAGATATATTAATTAGTTGTTATATAGTATTTATAATAAGTTATTCTAAATCTTATAATCTATAGATAGTCTGCTTAATAAAGTTTCAACTACTATATATAGAATAGAGATAGATTATCTAATAATATAGCCTATTATTTAGGATTCAATTACTTATAAATCAACTTAAAAATACTCTTACTAATAATATATATAAGAGAATTAAATTCTTCTTTATAAATCTTATAGAACTAAAAAATCCAATAGACCTTAGATTATATTACCTATTAGATAAAGACTATAATTAAATTATACTTAATTACTTTCTAGATGATTATAATCCACACAAACTGTAGGCCCTTAGCAAACCATATTTAACGACTATAGAATATTCCCTATATTTGCTCTTAAATAGAATAAAAATCTAATCAAAAGACTAATTAATATATATCTCTATCTTTAATATTTTATAAGACTATAATGGTATTGGTGGGATTATTATTATCTACCTCTATATATAGTAATCATATAGAATTGGCTATTCAATTTACCACAACAAGCAAAACGGCCCTAACCCCTAATCTCTTCATTTTTTATACAAATAATGTATACTAGTTGATTGAGTTTAGTACTTATTAGGTAGTAATAGAATAATTATTTAATACAGAGAATCTAAAAAGGGTATTGTAATCTAAAGATGCTAGTAAACTATTCTTATAGAATATTCTAGAGTCTGGTAAGTAGGATACCATTCTATAGTTATGAAGAGATTTAATTATATTCTAGAATCAAATGGTCGTTGATACTAGCTCGCCATGCACCTGGTATAGAACCAGCTAAATATTATACTATAAAATCTAGTTCTATATAGTAGTATTCACTGATTTCTACTACTCTTAAATCTGATAGAGCTCTTTTTCAAGCTTTTGGTTTTTAATTAAGGCTTTGTTTTTTGTTGTGATTATTTACTATAATTTCGAAATCTCTTAGGCCTTTTTATTATGTAGATACTAAATAGATTAAGAATATTAGACTCTCTCATTAGCTATTGTTCTAAGAGCAAGTTCAAACTCTTTTTGAATCTGATCTATTATATATAGATATTCTTAATAGATTACTTTATTCTCTTTATACTTAATGCTTTTCGTTATAGAATGTTTCTAAAAACGATAGTTAGCTAATAATATACTATATACAAATGATTATATAATGATCTAAAGTACAGCAAGATATAAATAAGAAAGAATGAATAAGAGTATAATATATAAGTTGTTTGTATAGATTCGTTGTTGAACTTAGATAGCTACGGTCTACTTTGGATATAAAGCTTGTCAACTGAATAGAATAGAGTAAACCAACACATAACCTACTAGTATAAGACTTTATTTTAATAGTAATATACTCTATAATTTGAAAGGACTTAGGATCATTTATTATATTGATTTTTTCTGTTTGATAGTGATTATTAATTCAAATAAATAACACATTAAAGAAGACAACTAAATGAAGTAGGCCTCTGAGGTGTAATGGCTTTAAAGGTTTAGATAGAGATTAAAGAAAAGATTTGAAACAAAGTAAGGATGTTTTTAATCTTATCAAGATTTTGTTTGCTAGCATCTAGATTATTAGTAGAGATAACTAAATAACCATCCTAGATATCAGATTCTATTCGATGCTACCTAAAACTAGAAAAAAAAATTAAATTAAATTAAAGAAAGGAGAGAAGAGGATAAGAGTATAAAAAAAGAAAAAGAAATTTGCTACTCTATTATGGAGGAAGTAATTAACTAATCCACATTGTATCTATCCAATCAATATTATTTTAATATCGGCTAGATTTAAAGACTTAGGATTAATTTTGTGTAAAAAGAATACTTATTGCCCTGGTTATAATTTATTTAATATCTTTTAGAAGAAAATATATTCATAGTATTATTTAATTACGATCAGCAATCTTCCCTTATTATATCTCTTATTGATACATGCTGTTATATTAGAGGCAATATCTAAATTCTAAGCCATTCTACGACAATAGAACTAAATTATGGCTCCTAGAATAACCATATAAGCAATTTTAGCTATCAAAGCTTATAATCTGGTCCCTTATTCATTACCACCTTTGTAAGATTACAACACTACTATTGCACTTCTAATAAGACACTAAATACATAAGATCCTAGTTGAACCAATAAAATAAAATATGTAAACATAGATTGATATTAATAATCTTCTGGAATAAAATCCTTAATAATAATCCTTAGGACATTAGATTAAAGAGGTTCTATTTCTGGAATCAAAAAAAAAATAGTAGAATTTAAGAAAATCTAGGTAGGATCTAAAACCTTAAACTTAATAGTCTATTATCAACAAATAGAAAGTTTTTGGTGCTAAAAATATATAATTTAGATAAATGAGATATTCGGAATATCATATAATCTTCCTAGAATAAAAGGCTAACTAGAAAAACTATATAATTATAATTCCCCAGAAGTCTTTAATCATTTACTGATTCTTACAATTCTAATTATTTATTCACATAGTTTATAAAACTTTCTAAATAGTATCTATATCACTTTTCATCAACTATTTTCAAATAAATATATTCCCATTTTATCCTATATTTCCTCCCCTAACCTTACTTTAATATCTTTATTAGTCTAATAATACTAACAAATAGCTTATATAAATTTAAACTATTATTTAAGAAGTAAAGAATATAATACAAACATCTTCTATTACTATAGAAAAATTCAAGAATAATTAGCTTTTAGAACTAACAAAAAACAACAATATAGATCCAAACTTATATAGTTCAGAAGCTTTATTATATCCAATAACCTTCTCATTATTATTAATATTCAGAATTACACAACCAATAAGCTTTATAAACAATATTATAGTCATTTTATAGAATATTATATTCAACAGTTTAAGATAGCAATATATATAATTCCTTTTCTCCAATAAAATAACTTAAAATATACTAACAGCTATATTTATAATAGATTTAAAAACAAAGAATAGAAGACAAGAGATAACCTTTCTAACTAGATTTTAACTTAAGTTCTAATTTCTATAAATTATTAGAATCTTCCCTTAAATATGCAATTCCATGATTTCAAAGACAAGAATTTATCATAATAGTTTAACATTTAGCCACCACTAACTGTAGAATACAGAACGAAATCCATAGTCACTGTAATAGTAACCTTTAATACAAATCAAATAGAAAGAAGCCTTAATTCCAACTACATAATAGCCTACCCTTTTCTTTTTAATTGAAATAAAAAAAGTCTTAACAAAAAAAATTAAATGAAAAACAAAGATCAATTATATATGTCGTAACCCTACAATATAGATAACTCTATTATCAATTGACTTATTTAGTTCAGTCCACTCAGATTCTAAAATTCTAATTAATAACAATTCTAAGAACTTTAAAACCTTCTAAAGTTATTAGCTATTATATTAAGATTTCCCTATATAAATACATACCCCTTAATTCCATAAGTAACCTATAAAACCTATTACTGCTCTTATCCATTAACTTTAATAGAAAAAATTTATTGTATTTATATTAAATCCTTCCAGATTATAAATATAGTTATAATCAGTCTCTTTCCAAAAGTAAAAGCTATTCTTATAAAGAATATTTTAATTATTTAAATTATAACTATATTCTCAATTAGTATATACAATACTTTAGAAACAACAATTATCATATTCAATAATTTCAAATATTATCAAAGCCTATATTTCTAGAGTATATAGATTACATCCTAGAAGATCCTCATATATATTATTCCTACCATAGCTCACTTCGTTTCTCAAACATCCAATCTCACAACATCGATCCCCTTCATAATCAGATAATACACAATAGTCACCAACCAAACTATCGTACTATACTCGCATCTACACCTCCTTATCTCTAATATAAGGAATATATATTGGATTCTATAGATAATTATTATTAATATTTGTCTTCTATATATTCCTATAATTATATTTTTCTTTAGTATCAACAACAATAATTAATATTTCACTTATCCTATAGTGGTATTTAATTAAATCTAATTGATAGACTTCTATATATAAGATCTTGTTATTAATAGTATTTATATTTACAAAATAGTTAGTACTTTCAAGTTGATAAGTATAATCTATAGTCATAATAGTTATAACATAATTATCTATCTATTTTAAATTAATATTTTTATTATTCTTCTAGATATCCTTCTACTTCTAGTAGAGTTTAAACTATACTATATTTAGATTAGTTTTAAGACTATAGTATACAATATTAAATTGAAGTTAGAGTTTTCTGTATTCAACTATTTTAATTTAGCAGTTCTTTTCTGTATCTATAAGTGTGGCTATACGGAGTAAGACTAATCAAGTGATTAAGATACCTTTAATAGATGTCTTCTATAGTCAACTATAGGACTGAAGATGGTATTGTAATCTGTAGTTGCTTTAGGAGAGATATTATGCTATTATTTGCTACTAGGCTACCTTTATAGATATCAGGTAGTACTATAAGAATTATCTAGCGAGAGTATTATATCCTTTAAAGATATTATATACTTAGGAACCCTTTCTTACAGCCATTTAAACATCTATCTGATTAGATTATTAAAATCTCTACTGACACTAGAACTGAGTCTATTTGAATTTTTACCAAAGTTTGATGTCTAAGTGTTTTGATAAAGATGAAGATTGGGTCTTACTGGGAGTATGGATTAAGTAGTAGAGGTGTAGGTGGTGGTGGTGGTGGTGGATATATGACCAGGTATAGTTGTGCTAGTTAGTGAAGTGGGAAGAGTGTGCTGGTAGTCTGATATAGCAGATAAGACGATGGGGGTGCTCAGTGCTTGGCGGGATTGGGGAGCTACGCAGGCCCCCAGGACTACCGGTATAAGAAAGAGATGCTGTTCTTACAAGAGGTGTAGGATGGTTAAATTGCTAAACTAGGGGATCACGAGCATAAGATGCTAGAGCTAGCCACAGTGGTACACCTGGAAGGTGGCACGGTTTCCCCACTACACTAGCTAGCAACAGCTTGGCCGTGGTGTTTGATTTAAAGTCTTTTCTAACTAAAAAACTGATAAATCTTTTCAGAAGCAATACAACTTACACCCACCATGAAATTATGATCAATATCAATATATTAGAGTAATAGATTAATAAGGTTTTTAGAAAATAAGATTAAACAAAAACGAATATATAAGACTACAAAACAAAAGTAGAATACAAAATAAAAATTATAATATTCATTCTCAAGCTTGCCTTCAAACAATATTAAGAACTATTCTGTCTGGTTCAGCCAACTGGATGTAGCCTGGTCGACCACCAGACTACAGGCCTGAATTTATATCTACTACATACATTTAAGAAGATACATATAAATACCAAAGATACTCTAGATTAAAAAAAGACATTTATTATAAAATCATTCAAAAGTGATTACCAAATTCTATAGAATACCATTAATTCCTACAATATTTTCCTTATCAAACAACGAATTTAGTACATACCCCTTTAGTCGACATTAGTTTGATCCTATCCATAGAGATATAACAGGAAGATAGCTTTAATAGCCATCAATATTGCAAACCAATCAACTGGAAGTATCAGGAGGCGTCCTATACGAAGTATTATTAAAAGCAATACTTATTAACAACCCGATATCCCTACAACTTTGTTTATAGGCTCTTTAAGGATGTATAGATTAATATAGGATAATAAAACATCTTGGAATCGAATTAGTATCTATATAGCAATAAAATAGATAACAAAGAGAAACTTACTAATTAATTTTAAGAAAGAGACCAATCTTTTATATTCGATGTCAAAATAAAAATCTTCCTAGTTTTCTTCATACAAAGAACAATATATATATTAGCATCGTATTCTGAGCTATACTTAGACACTTTTTTGAAAAGTATCTTTTGTCTTCTACACACCTTTTGATTGATTGCGTCTGCTAGATTGGTTTCTGATTTTAACAAAACAATCATTTTATCACCTATGGCTAGTTATTCTAGTAGATATAAAATAAAAAGATCAGATCCAAAAACAATCAAACAATTGATCAAAACTCAAAATTAGCAATAGCGACTTGATAGATAAATGGTGCACTTATGGGAAAGGGGGACTCAAAGGCAGTAGAGCAGTAGCGTTCTCAGTATAAGCAAAAACTAGGGCATATAGGTATTATTGAGCTGATCTCATATCCTATAAGGACTGATAAGTTGTCGCGACTCACTTGAATGAGGGCCTCCACTTCACTGTAGGCAATACAATAACTCTTTTAGTACTGTATAGTTGGCTCACCGCTAACTTTCAACGAATACAATTACATATGTTTGAAACCCAAGTTTTTGTCATTATTAGTAACAGCACATCTTGAGGCAAAAGACTAGCAGAACTAGGTTATATATGACTTTCTGGTGGACTCAAATATTGGTGGCAGTCATGGCAGTTCAAATGTCCTTTCACTGCATGTACACTTTGACTATATATAAAATATATTCAATCCTCTTATAGTCTTCAGCTACTCAATATTCAAACCAGCTTCTCCTACAGAAGACTATCTCACCTTCTGCTATGATATTCGTAAAATAGCATCTATTACTGCAGGCACTTGTTTTTTCATCGGTCTATGCGCACCTGAAAATGACTTTATTCAAGCCCTACAGTAGAGATGCAATTAACAACTCGCCATTGGCTGCAGATGGTAGTGATTTTCCTTACAAACTACAACCAGACGTATTTTAAGCCTCAATAAAGGAATTGATTTATTGGACTGGACACAATAATACTATCAAGCTTCTAGATAGTACCACTTATGGTGAAGGGTCTTGCCAGGTAAGCCTCACAACTGATTGTGAGCTAACAAAGAGATCAGAATAGAAATTCATCAATCACAAGAATTTTCTGGATAGGCCTTCAAACAAAGAACCATACTAACACTAATGAATTCACTATTCAGCAACAAGAATAGTAAGATTTGATATCATGATACGCAGTCTTATTAGCTATACTGATTAACAACTTCAACTCCTCTTTATACATTACTCGGATAAAGATAGTATTCTATCACATTAGTTGAGAATCTGGTAAGATGAAAAAATGAATTGATCTACAAGAGTTCGTTAACGAATATACTTTCCAGTTGGCAAGGTAAATCTTTGATCTTAGGTTTCTATTTGTAGATAGGATTCCTTAATATCAATTTGGTAATAATATTAGCTAAAATACATAATTTTATTATTGCAGGATTTATTTCTGATTCATAGATTTAGTAGTTCTTCTTGATGTCCGCTAGAAAAAGTTAGCCTTCATAAATTACTATTATATAAGTGAATATTTTACTAATCTTAATATTACTAGTCTATATAAGTAAGATTGCTTCTAGGTCTAGGATAGTAAGTGTTTTCTCAAGTCCATATAAATATTCTATTTCTTTTAATATTTATTCTAAATTAGCTACAACTATATCTATAAGATTTTTATATTTGACTTATTAATTTAATAATTCTAAGTAGTTTAGTATTAGTAATTAAATAGTTGGAGGCTAAGATCTAGTTAACCAATACTTCTATTAGCTCCTAGACTAATATATAGAATGTATTTTGATGGTAACTCTCGATTAGTTTTAAGAAACTTGGATGAGAGATTTGTTCTATTAGTTCTAAGAAATCTGTAGTAGACAAGAATAGTTGTTTAAGTTCTTAGATATACATTAACTTTTCTTTTATCTTCTTGTATCAGGTAAAGATTAGAGATCGATTTTGTGATGATGTAGTAATAGATTCGAAAGTATTCTATAAATTCTGGTACAGTTATGAGATCTTTCGTTTTGGACGATCCAGGAGTCATTTCTTTAAACTAAAAGCGATTGCAGCAGTAGTCATTTTTTGACTTGGCGAGGATTGAATATCTAGAGAAGTAATTGGTTTTGAATTTAGGTGTTCTTAGAAGATAGTAGATTAATCAACTTATATAGTCGAAGATTGACTAGGGTTGATTTGGTTGTCCTTTATCTTTTTGTGTGGTTTTGGTGATTTATGGAAAAGGGTAGTGGGAATTATATTGGATTTTATATCGTCAAACTTTGATTTCTATATGTCCCTTTAGCCTTTGTTATGATGGTATTTGTTTAAGATATTATATTAGTATGTTACTGCAACTGAAAAGTGATATCTTGTAGATTAGTAGGCTATGGTGAACTTTTAATGATCTATTTCTATTAAATTTGGTTGAATTTTTAATGGTTTCGTTTGGTAGATTGCTTTGTATTAGAAAATAGCTTTGGAATGCTTTTTCTCTGACTTTAATAGTCTTTACTCTATTGTGGTGCTTGAACTATTGTATGAATTGTTCTTAGATGAAGGATTATGTTCTTTGTTAAAGTCTCTTTATCTAAAGGTAAATCTGGTAGGATTGGTAATATTCTTGGCTATGTGTAATACAAGCTGCAAATAAATTAAAATTGTATTATCCTAAGAGAGAAAAGAATTCTAAGTGTTGGACTAAACTGCATTGATAGACTTATGTATATATTGAAGTGCCTTACTAGACATAGTAAGTATTCTATTAATTGCTTTGTATATCCTAGGAGCAATAATAATAGGGATCTTCTAGCTTGCTAACAATCCTCTTCCTTTAATAGGCATGCTATTGAAGAAGAATAGTACTACTGTGTGAGATAGGTTTTTTATGTATAACTTTATCTGTATTATTTATTGTTTTGTAGGCTACTATAGTATGGATATAAAAGGGTCTAATTGGAAGGTAGTGAGAGTAGTTGTAGTAAATTTTGAGAAATAATAATATAGCCTTCTCAATTCTTAGGATTATTTGTAGGGTTAATTTATGTAGTGTAGAGAGGATTATAGGCTATACCTCATATAGTAAATTCTATAAATTTTAATATAAATAGTACTTCTCTTCTTTATTTGAATTAATTAATCTTATGTTCCCAACATCAATCCGAGCTTTCCAAAATAATATCTAAGCGTTTTCTTTGAGTACTGTGAGTTTCTATCTGATAGGATCTAATTTTAGCTAATACTTAACAGATTAATTAAAGATTTGTTATTACTTTTAGAAGATACTAGAAGATAGTAAACGATCGTTGTACTACCATAATCTACAAAAGTAGTTATTGTGATCTGGAATATTGATTTCGAAGAAAAGAAGTTAGCTATCTCTGTTAATATGAAGGGGATTCCTTTTAGATAGAAAAACTTAGATTTATGTATTGTAGTAAATAAACAGAAGTATTAAACTCTGGTATTATAAAGATATTGTAATCGAGCTAAAAAGAATCTTAGCTTAATAGTAGATATCGATATATACTTGTGTGAGGCTGGTAAGTTGTTATACCTAGTAATACAATAAAAAGTTTAATTATTTGTTTTGAATAAATTCAAAGAGCTAGTGTTGGTTAATTAGATAGATTATGCTATAGACGTTGTAAGCTGTTATTTATAGATAGTTTCTATTTACGTTTTTGAAGCTATAGTTCTACTTACTACTTTTCTAGTCACTAATATTAGCTTCTAATATACATGTTTTCGTCGTATAGTTTATTAGATATTATAGTAGCTATCTTGTTTTAATAATATAGAGTGATCTTTGTATGGATTTTAAGATATAATATAAGGATAGAATAGTAGGGTAAATATAATGGTGAATAGCGATGCTATTAAAGTTGTAGAGTATATATAATCTAATCAACTAGAAGGAAATGAAAAAAGCTGATCTTACTAAGAGTTTGTTGTCTACAGTAGAATAGAGGTTTTTTAAAAGTCTAAATATTATGAAGATAAATTCTATATTCTTAGTTTTTAAATAAGATAAAAATATGTTTAGACGTTTAAATAGACTCTAGCTTTTTATAATATTGTATATTTTTTTTTTCTATAGGTATTCTGATTCAGTTCATAAAATATTTTATCTTTCGTATCAAATATTGCAATAGTTTTCATTAGTATGATCTTTTCCTGCAGACTAATGAATTATAGACTTCGAAAAATAATTATCATAGTAAAAAAAAAAGTAAATAATAAAAACCTAGTCTATGAACTGTTATTAGAGATAGTATATTTTCTGATGCTTTAGTAGCTCTTGTAGACTTAAGCTGTAAAGTAGTAGGCAAGTTAGATATTGTTATAGCTTCTATAGTGTTAGTTGTTGGTATAGTGAATATTGGGATGATTAAGGTTAATGGTACGAAGGTATCGTTCCAGGTCATTGTTCCTGTTGTGTTTGGGATTTGAGTGGTTGCTATTTGTTTCTGATCTAAATCTTGGTGGTAGGGTTGCTCTCAAAGTTGTCTGTAAAAGTTTAATGTTAAAACTTGTTAATCTTGCAATATAGTATTGTAATGTGTATGAATCAATGTATTTATTCAGTTTGTGTATGTGATGTTAGTCGAAAGTTATGTAGTGTTTGATGAATCTAATACTGCCTCTTAATGGTATATGTACAGCTCTCCCAACTAGATATTATTTCAACTGTTAATGATATGGGTGGAAATTTAATCCTTCTGGGGGCTTTACTTTAAGCTGGCTATTATTAGGAAGGTAATCTCTTTTTAGGTAGTTGTGAAATTGGGGGGGTCAAAAGTTTTCTAAGAGAATAAGAGTGAGGACTCGAGCGGGGAATGAATGTATATTTATGTGGTTGTTTTAGTTTAGTTATGTCTTGAAATCTGAATGAAATGAGAGGAAACTGCTAGAACTATGGTTATCTGTTGTATATGGATATCAATAGTGGGCTATATTCTTGTGTTGAATATGGTTCTTCGAACTAGACTTTTTTTGTAGACTTCTAGTATATATTCAAGGTGTTGAATTTATTATAACCCTATGTACTATGCTGTGCACTATCTCTCGAAGCTGGTCATATTAACATCTTCATTATCTTTACCATCTTTACTATCTTCACCTCGCTCACTTATATTCTAATGTCCTTATACTGGCTCTTACTTTTTTAGTGATTGTTATCGTACTATTTGCTCTATTTCGTTGTGTCTCAAAGCCCATTATGTAGGAGAATCGAGTTGGTTATTCCTCAAGTATAATCATGTTAAATTTCCTGATAGGATTAATAGATTTATATCACCTGTGAAGGCTTATTATATCTAGTTGGTTAAGCTTTTAATCTATTCCTTATATATTGGTATATAATGGATTTATAAATTTTGTCACTGAGTAGCAGTATGGATATACTGTAAATAGAATAACAAGAATTAAACGACTTGTGATATTTTGGAGACGAGATACACCAAATCACTACTTTCTGTGTGATATGTTTTGAATCTAGACATCATATGAGGAAGACAAAAATTGTTTTAATTTGAAATAAAAGATGGCTGTTTATCGGTCTATCTATCGATCTATAAATCAATTTATTAAACTAATAAATCAAAACGCTTAATTTAATATTAGCAATCTAGACGAAATGAAGGCCTTGATTGATAGTGATTGCTACTCCTAATTATTGGCTAATTGGAAAATTAACTGAGCTTTGGGGTTGTCTATTCTAGATAATTGTCTTCTGGTATAGGTGATATATAGTTTTTGTCACTGTGAGGTAAGATTCTCTTTAGATATTGTCTAGACTATACCATTCCTTCTCTTTTTCCCTTTTTATAATAAATTCCACTTCTGTGTGTATAGCTCTTTAGCCAATTGCAAGGTTGGACTTGTTTTGTATGGTGTTGGTGTTTGAGTTTAAAGTAGTGTTAGAGGAAATTGGATTGTGAGGTGTTTTATTTCTATTAAGGTTGATTGGGTTGGTTGATGACTCTTGCTTTGGACGTAATTGTGTAGTGGGGGAAGGGGAATTTTATGTTGGTTCGTAGATATGAATTGAGTTGTAGGTGAACTGAGATGTTGTGTTTGCTCTTGTGGAAGTGATTGCTTTGTTGTTGACCCTAATGGGCAAGGGGTGGGAGATTAATTTTCAGAGTCTCTTCTAGTGTTACTTTGGAGTATTCGTTGATAGTGTTCTTCTTGTTTGTTCTAGACTTCTTTGATCTTTGTATCTGTAGTGTGTTTGTTATTGCAGAAGCGAATGAAATCGGATCTGGGAATTGAAGAACAAAGATTTTGTGTTTTATCTTCAACCAAGTATAGGGATTAGACTTGTACTTTTTATTTGGATTTTTTTTTTTCTGAGGTAATTCTGTTGATCCTAACAACATTTTTCTTGGTATATTATTAGTCTTTGCTTTCTAGGCTAACTTTAATCTAGGAGATCTGTAGAGATGATTTGGAAATGTTTTTTATGGAAGCATTGGTATATCTATGTTTGTATTTGAATTGTATTTGACTTTATTGTGAGGTTTGTATTGGAGAATGACAAAGGCTGATCCTTACAGGGTTCCCCAATCATTTATAAGAGTGTTGTTTTCCTTCTTATTATTGGAAGGATGAAGGGTGGCTAGAAGCTCTGGCTCTTTGGGCTTGGTGGTACCTTGGGTACTGGGAGATAAATAATTTTGATTCTATAGATGACTGGTTGTAGGAGGGTGTTTATGACTACTTGAGTGTGATCCAGCTTTTGTTTGGTCTACTGAGCTAGTATCAAGTATTGGGGTGTTATCTCTCTTGATAGAATTTATGACTAAGTTGTTTAATGGTAGTGAAGAGTTGGCTTGGTTAATCAGGTTATTGTTGCTAAGTTGACCACTATTATGTGTGTCTGATGAGTTGTGTGTTGGGTGGCGTTCTTGCGAAATAGACGTTTGCGTAGTTGTATTTTGGATCTTTTGTGAAGAGATTAAATTATTGTTTGCTAGTTGCTCCATTTTAGGGAGGTGAAATTTATTGGTCTTGGAGGTAGAGTTTTTAGTAACTCTACTATTATTTGGTGCTATATTGAATGGCTAACTGAGATATTCTCTGCGAATAGTAAAAGGTTTAAGTGGTCAATAGTAGGTATTTATGTATTTCAAGATATCAAGTGGTGCCTTAGTTAAAATATATAATTGGATTATTTGATACTGAATTTTAAGGAAATGTGTATATCTTAAGTTTATATAATTTTGCTTAATTTTTAATTAGAGCAATTGAGTATTAATTTGGCTATATTCTAGCTCTTTGAAATTTGCTTTAGAATAAAGAGATAAGGGAATATGTGGGAATATGAATTCTATAAGTTGTTGGTGAGTTCTGGGGTCTTATCTTTGAGTATAATCACTTTTTTTGTCCAGAAACTTTATATTAATCTTTACTTTGGGAGATATTTTTTTTTTTTAGTTAAATAATGAATAAGGCTAGTTATTTCAACAACCAACTTATAAATACTAGAATAGTATTAATTTTTATAGAGATTTAATTGCGGTGACTTTTGTTAAGCTTTTTACTAATGTGTGTAGATGCGTTGATTTCCAAAATCATTTATTGGGTTAGTGTCAATTTGAGGAAGTTTGTGGAGGTAAAAAGTCAGTTCTAAGTTGTAAATTTGTTTTGTATGTAATATGGTTGTTATGTGGGATCAAAATGATATCTAGTGATTTGTTTCTTTTTTAGAATTTCCTGTGTAAGGATGGCATTAAAAGTAGTCTTTTGTTGATCTTTGGTCTATTGGGTATTTAAAGTTACTATATTTATAAAGTATTTTTTGGTATATAATAACTAATCTTGCTAGTATTTGGGTTTGGGTAAGTATAGTTTATATGATAGAGGTGTGTGATTAAAATTGTATAAAGACTAAAACAGTAATATTGAAATCTACAACTAAATAAAAAGTATGGATTGATATCTTGGATTGAAAACTAGTATAAATTTAATACTATTGTTAAATGATTAGTGGTATATGTGATTATGATCTTTTACAGTCTGAAATTTTTATATTATTTTGAGATTGTAGTTTGAAAATGTTTGATATATTTATTTTCTTTTATAACCTTTTCTAATTTGTAGAATTTGTAGATTGTTAGAAGTGTTGAATAGATAGAAAGTGTTGTTCTAGTGATAGTAGTTGTGACAATTGCTATTATTGATTAGTCTTTACTTTGAGAGGTATATATGTTGATGATAGTGGTTAGCAGTCTGGTAGTAGTATTTAAGTATAGAGGTTTAATTCGGTTTTAGTTTTGAGTTTGTGCTCTCTAAATCTGTTTTATAGTGTTGCTTATTTATATAAAGAGTTTATTGATTAGCTATAGGTAGTTTCCTTTGAGCTTTGGGAAGTGTATTAGCTACATGAGAGCGCTAATGCTATTTATAAGAAGGAGGCATATAATTGTGAGTAATGGAGGGTTCTGGATGGTATGTAGTACAGTATGGTCTGTTTTGTTGATTTGCAAAGTCTTTTCAATCTAGTTTGAAGTTTGTAGTGAAGTGAATGTGCTAGGGATGATGAGATAATTGGTTAGTAGTGTTTAATTAGCCACACCGATTATGATATTGAAGCTGATGTCTATTTCTGCTTCTTTTTTAAGTATTCTGATATAGGTATATATAGTTTTAATTAAGTTGTTGATCTGGTTGGTTTTAGATAGTGTAGGTGTTATATTTTTAGTTGGGTGGAACAGAATAAGTATAGACTTTATTGTAGGAAGGGTAATTCTTTTTGATTCTATTTTATTTGTTATATTTAGATGGTTGTCTATAAAGGTAGTAGTTGAGGAATGTTAGAGATTATTACAAAGAGGTTATAAAGTAAGAAAGGGTTTGAGAATGAATTATATAGTTAGTAGTGTAAGATTGTTACTATTCTAATATAGAGGAAGTTGTAGTATTATCTTACAGTGAGTCTGATAGAAACTAATATTTGTTGTAAATTTGATTCAAACAATTACAACTTGTAGATATATATGAAGAAGAAATTTAATACCTAGATGTTTTTATTTAACATTATATTTTGAGATAAGAAATAACTATGTTTGTTCGAATCTGAGGGTTAAGTAATACTTTAAAGCTTTTCTTGTTATTTTTAGATGAGTGTTTGAATATAAAGTTTTTAGTAGATTTCTTTTCTTTCTTAGGGCTCTTACTGTATCTAATGGCTGTTTGGTTTGATCTTGTTAGTGAGAATGAAGTATGGAATTTAGTGGATACTAATTAGTTGGAAGAACTTGTGTAGGAATTACTTTATTTAAAATGGTAATATTTATTCTTGTTCTATTTTATAGGAAATTCAAATTATATGAAAGCTTTGTAAGCTTTGTTCCCCTACAACAATATCATATGCAAAGGCTTCTTTGGTTTGATTTGTTTTTATCTTAGCATTAATACTGTTTATATATAGAGTTTTGTATTGTTTGTTGAAAGTAGTTTAAATCTGGAACACAGTATGGGCGATTTGAAATGGCTTAAGTATTTAACTATAAAGTATTGAAGCTTTTCTATAATGGGTAGAGAAGGGCTGTTATTTTTTGTAAGGTTATAATAAGAAGTGAAGAGGGAATTTGTTTTATTATGGATCTAGGTTCTGTGTTTGTTCTTTGATTCTATTGTTGATATTTAGGTTGTAAGAAACTTATTCTAATAACCACATCAACAGTTGACTATTGGCGATGAGGGTATTTCGGCTTTTATGTAGATAGTTATTGTTTTGACTAATGGTAAGTATATAACAAAAGTATTTATATAAGAATATGTATAGCTGTAAAAGACAATTAAGATTGGAATAGTTATGATTCTCGATCTTAGTCTACATAGCGGGTTTTTAGATAGTGTTGTTTTTGCACTATTATAAACTTTGATCTTTAAGTAATTTGGTATAGTCTAGGTTGAGTAGTTATCAGTTTGTTGGTGGTTCTTAGTAGTTCACTTTAGTGCTTTCTGGAATATTTATGTATAAATTTATTAAAGGTGGTTTGATGTATTGCCATTTGATCTATTGGAAAGGGTTTGAAGGGGCTATATGAAAAATGATATAATGGGTGATTGTCTTTGAGAGGTTAGCTATTATAGAAAATCTATTAGTTGCTCAAAGGAGGATTTTGATGACTTTGTAACTATGGTTTTTTTGATGGATGTCTATTCTTTTGGAATGTATGGTAAGTTCGATTTCTTTTTATTTATATTTTTATATCTTGATTTCAAAGTTGAATTGTTTAGGTTTCTTGTTTATCTTAGTTTTCGTTGTAATTTATGAGAAACTATGTCTTAGTATTTGGGATGTAAAGTTCTAGGGCTATATTGCTGGTATTTTATTCTGCTTCATACAAAGTTTTAGGTAGTTGAGTTCTGTGAGAACTTTAGTAGCTATTTGAAAGGAGATATTGTATTGTTTGTATTGTTGGTGTGGTGATCTTCACTCTACTATTATTTGTTTGGTTTGTTTGTGTCAACCTTTGGAGTATATGCTCTTCTGCAAATATACAATATATAATATTTGTGTTATAATCTTTAGAAATCCAAATTCGCTTGGGGAGTATTATTTCGAGGTTACTTAATGTTCTATCTGCAATAAGAAGTCTAGTATTACTGTTTGTTAACTATCTTTGATTAAGTATTTGATGATTCTCAGTTTAGATGGTGGTGGGGTGTGTGGTTTGATTTAATTAGGTTTTTTTTGGGTTTTAGAAAGGCGTATTGGTGTTCTGATTGTGTTTTTGTTGGATTTGTGTATTGGAACTAGTGTAGGTACATATGACTATTGTTTGAGTGAGTATTATTATTGATATACTAACAAAACTGTTGATTTAGGTGTATTATTTGCTATTGATATTATTCTTAGTTAATTTTTGGTTACTTAATGTTTCAATATATTCCTCGACTTTGTGTGAAAGATTTTTCGTTATATTTCAAATAGTTCAGTTCTTTGTTGTATTTGGTGGTTGGCTTTAGTGTTTAATTTGATTATAGATGGTTTTTATGATTCTGATGGGTTGTTATAGATTTTTAAAGTAGTTGTTGGTCTATCTTACTGTATGTTTAATATTGCTATGAATAGATCTGTGGGTTGTTGGGTTGCTATTGTGGTAAGCTGTACCTCCGATGGCAAAGCTTGTATCTTAGCCAATTATTGGGGAGTAAACCTGCGTTCTACAAATGCAGCCTATTTATTTTTGGTGCTATATGGTGACTGGGAGAATCCATTTTTATAGGAAGTGTAAGTCAATTGTCTAAATGTAACCAATTTGAAAATTAGTAGCAGATTTTGCTAATAGTTGGCTTTTGATAGAGCTATATGTAGTATTGTAGCATTCTTATGAGTTTAAATACTATAATATAGAATAATAAGTTGATACTCTCTAATTACTTCTAGATCAAAACTTTGTTAGGTCTTGGTCTTTTGTAAGATGGTGGGATCTAAGCGAACAATCTGCTAGCTATTGCTTTGCGAGAGTCAGATATTATCTGGTTTATAACAAAAAAGTACAATCTTCTCTTATTTGTTGGAATAGGATTCTTTATATCTAGTTTTAACAATTTAACTAACTTTTTTGATTACATTTAAAAGAACACTTTTCTTTGATTGTTTTAGATTATGATGTCTTCTTTCTTTATGGATGGAAAGTAAGGGTTTTTGGAAGTTCTTAATTATTTTTTCTATTTATTAACATTCAATATCATTCAGTTGGATTAGACTATTAATAATATACTGTTAGTATTAGATAATATGTGTTCACTAAAAGAAATGTTAAATATAGATTTTGTAGTATTAGCTAAGTTTGTAAAGAGTATTCTTATATTAACTATATTTTTCTTTAAATTAGATAAATCTTTTGTCTAAAGTAATACTTCTTTTTATTATTAGAAATTTATTCTTTGTTCACAACTAAATCTTATTAAGATCTTACAACAAATTTTTGTTGAGTTTTTCAGCACTAGGTTTTAATCTAGTTAGAACTATAATTTAGAAAGTATAGATTCAGTTAATATTTACTAATTTTATAAAAATTTTAGAAAATATATTACTTTTTGAATTATTAGTTTTAAAAAAAGAATCTTAATTAAGATTATTAATAATTTCTTTTATAAAAATATTAGTGGCTTCTTTAAATTAATGTTAGAATTTTTTGATAAGTAGAAGGTTTATATTTAGTTTGGATGTATAGATTATTAAATCTTAGATTGACTACTATGGAGATCTTGTTATTACTATTATGGATTAAAGCAACTAGTCTATTTCTCAGAGTCTATTGTTGGATAGAAAAGATGGTGTCTGTGAACTGTATAGATTTGATATTTGGTATTTAAGAAGATATTTAATAATTAGAAGCTATTTAGTTTAGACTTTAATGAGAAAATCTAGGAGAGTATTAGTAGTAAATAAGATGGGGTCTGTGTACTGTGCTGTCTCTTTCCTGTCCCTTTTTGGTTTACTCTGGTAATAATAATTAGTGGGGAATAATCAAAACAGATTAATATTATAAGTAGACAGTCTGAATTGAAACTCCACTATGTTGTCTCTATTCTTGGACCCTATACACACCTGTTATGGTCACCTTCGTTTATGGGAGTTTAGATATTGCAAATGGAGCTGTTTAATAGAGGATTCACTGTGAAGGTCACTCAGTGGCAAAGAACCATGTACTGTCTCTAATATACCATCTATTAGAATGATAATGTAATTGGCACTTAGGTATATTCTTATTAGTAGGCTGGTTTGGTGCTTTATTAATGTTGGTCTACAACTAAGAATTCAAGGTCTACCAACAGTGGTAAGAGTGTGAGAAAGGTTATTAAAAAAATACCTAAGAATACTAATCAACTATATTCATCTATAAAATAGATCCTTTGTTTTTAAAAAAGTCTACAAATCTTGTGTGCAACCTTGTTTTTAATAAGCTGAGATGTTAGTTTGTGATTAATATTTGATAAACTCTTTTCAAAAATAAATTTGTAGTTACTCTAATAATATTACCTTAAGTATCTATAGTTGATCTATTAATATAGTCAGAGATACTATCTCTATGACTACTATATCAACTATCCTACAAATTAAGTTATCTCTTTCTAAAATAAATCTACTAGACTACTAAATCTTTATAACTTGTGGATTTACTATAGCCTTAGAAACCATATAGCTATGATTAAAAAAATCTAAAATATAATTTCAAATATTAATTATAAAGTTAAAAACTAAACAAATATAATAATATAATCAACAGAAACTTAAAAATAATTTTTATTCTAAATGTTTTAAAAGCTTCTACCAATTTATCAATGCTACTATAGATATAATCTAAAGTCTAGTTTTATAGTATTATTTCAATTCTACAAATAGTCTTTTTAATAATCTACATTTAATTCGAACTATCATTTTACTAAGAGTAGTTCTTAATAAATCTTAAACTAAGGAAACTAATATAAAACAAAAGTAAAAGTAGTAATGAAGAGTCTCTTCTATTTAATAGTCTTTACTTCAATAGCTTTAATATTTTATAAGCTTTGTATTTTTAACTTTTTTAAGTCTATTCAGAATAATTAGTTAAATTAGATTTAGAATAAAAGAAGATGAAGTAACCTAAGACCTAAACAAAGTTGAATTTACAACAGATCTACGACTTATGTTTTTTATATAATAATATAATATCTGAAATTATAAAAGTAATATTAGAATTTATATTATATATTTTTAAGATTAGTTATAACAGAAAGATAGTATAGTTCACTATGTACTTAGTGTTATAGGGATAAACTAATAACCTTTAAGAACTTTTGAAGTCTATATATAAGAACTATTCTATTTTAGAAACAAAGTTGTCTTTACTACTTTGAAGCCCTTATTAATTGCTTCCAGAAGCAAGATCAACTATCAATTCAAATTGTGGAAGGAGGGGGGGGGAGGGAGAATAAACTTCACATAAAGAAATCTATAAGAGGGCCTTTCTCTTTAGCTAGACTGTCATCTGATCGAATTCGAATAGCATTATCTTCACCAAATCCTGAATACAATAAAGACTTTTAATATCTCCAAAACCAGCGATACATTTCGAAAATTTGATGGCTATATAAATTATCTTCAGAAGAGTTTTGTGATAGTATAGAATACGATGCACAACTATATAACGAATACTAGTAATCACACAATACCATCTTGTCAACATACTCAAAGTTAATTAAAACCATTCGTCCTTAACTTTTTTTGATAATCTTTCAAGAAACTAAAAGAACTTGTGTAGCTCTACAGTTTCTAAACATGTCTATCCAGCTACTATAGAATCTGATAAAAGCTATGGTTAAAGGAAGTGGAAGATATGATTTTCAAATTGTTATTATATAATCTGCAAAATATAATATTAAATACGAAACGAAAATTAACTAACTGAAAATCTAGGTGATAAGCTTATGATTTCCATCACTTCTATCCAATATAATTAGCTAATATACACCATTGTATAAATATAAAAAATTTGTCGAATGAGCCACTTATAAAATTAAAGTGATTATATTAGTAGGTTACATATCCTCAGGTTTTGATAATAGTATCATATTGCTACAGGCTTATCAATTTAAATTATAACCTTATAGCGATCGATAGCTCTCTTATACTAATAATACTATTTTATTTGTTTTTTTAAATTACTAAGAAAAGGCTAGATATATAACAATAGATTTTTCTCTTCTTTGCTTTGCAGCGCTTTCAATTTTTCTTTGTAAACAAAATAATCATGCTAAGGATCTTTATTCTAAGCATCCTACTGGTTACAATTCCAGTAGTATAGCCCTTGCTTTGTCTGAGTTCAAGACATACTAAAACTTCATTAGGCTTCCAGATTTTTAAAAATAATTATGTTTATATCAAAGTCAGAAGTAAAGGATGCTATTCATACAGTATGGTATCGCAAGGACTTGCGCTGATCGTTCTTTTACAACGCAGACATCTGTCCCACTACACACTTACAATGTGAGACGAAACAACAATCTGTTTAGTAACCCCATCAATAAGTATTTTAATCCTTTTAGAAATAGTTTGTTTGCTTATACTATATTCTAGTTGTTATTGATTTAAGCGTACAACACAATCGAGTCTATTAGTATTGTTAGAGGCACGTTACTGGTAGATAGTGTCAGAGACGGAGGTGGAACAAAGTTATTCCGTTGGCTCAATGGCCATTGGGCTACCCACATAACATAACCTACGGTTGTACGATCGACCCTCCTTTTGAAATTAGGGGAAACTATTCGATTTTGTCTACTATTAAAAGTATAAAAAGAATATAAATTTAGCTATTGAACATGTGTACGGTGTTTAGAATATGTATAACCTTTTATTCATAGCTAGATAGTGTTACCTGTTGCCGAACTAAGGGCGTAGAAGGTAAAGTAGACTGAACAACCGGTTTTGCCGGTACCTGTGGTGAGGATATTCTTTGCTTTGATTCCTCATTGTCGAGAATCATATCATCTCCACCACCCTCTATTGTAGAACCTAGACTCTTGCAATGGGCCGGGTTGGGCGTAAAATTTGAGCCTACGGCTCGTTAGTGGGGGGCCCCATTAAAGCTCATCTCAACGCTGATAAATCAACCTGTGTAATCGCTGTAATACGAGCTTCTACAGTAGAATTCGAAAACAGTTTACCCCTTAGGCAAACACTTTTTGTCTGTCAGATCGTACCCGAAATAGGATTAATGCTTTTCCAGGTGAACGGTAAATACCCTGAAACGAACGAAGTGAGAGAATACCCTAAAACGAACGAAGTAAGAGAAAGGGATTTAAACACGGGATGTACCTATACGCAAGACGTTGCAAAAAAAGGTGGCTTAACTATATATAGACTGTTCTGCCACGCACACTTCCCATTCGCCTTCGCAGCTCCAAATACCTACCTTATTTTCGCTGTTTTCGGATTAGATAGTCTTGGCTTAAGATTGTAGGGTTATTTGTGTATATTCATGTAGGTTCTGTTGCCTTGATTGCTTCATCATCTGCTTATCACCATCCATTCTATTGCAACATAGGGAATTCTATCGCCACTATAATACCCTCTTAATGCGTTTAGTGCGTTTGTTCTCCCATTTGCCCCTCCCCTTACTTTAGTCTCGGTAACCCTCGGAATGTTATCTAATCAAATTTGTTCTGGCTGTAGTCGTCAAGTACGTCTAACTACAGCAATTCAATCACCGAGATGTCCTGCTTATCGATTCTCCTTGCTCCCCCCTATACCGGAAACGCGCTCCTGCTTACATTGCCATATACCAATTCCCGCGGACTCTCCAACTATCCGCTGCGTATGTTGTAAAGCTACACGCTATCCAGAACCTTGTTATACTCCATGCTATGACTACCAAGTTCCCTTTCTAGTTCGACTAGAGGTCATGCAGTATCCTAGCTGTAGATTAAGGAGATTAAATATGGTGCAACATCCCTCTGATTTTCGCCAAACTACTGATGTTTCTTTCAATCCTACTTTAAATTCATTTCAGTCAATAAGTGCTCCCATACAAACCCCTCAACCCAAACGTCGGAAATATTTACCTCCAGCCCCAATAATAGAAAGACAACCTTCAGTTCTCAACCGGACCGTTGCATTCCTATTCCAGAAACATGAGTCTCGCATGACTGCCTCGGATTTGTTTCCACCAGACGTATCCACCTCACTAGTACGTCGCTCTATAGCTCGATTCGAGAAGGAAATAGGTATTGCCAGCCGAGACATTGCTTATTATTCATATAGCATGTTAACTTCTTTTGCTAATGCCCATCAGATTCTCGATAAGAATCCTGTATTACAACTATTGGAAGGATTTCTAGATCTATGCGGTTATACTAATAGCTTCTGGAATCTATACCTAGGATACAATACGGCACTCCTACATGGTTCTGCTCCGAAGTTCTCAACTGTGAACAAAGTCAATGTAACCCTATACCAAAATTATCCGGAAGCTTTTATAGATCTCACTCTTACTAAAGAATATCTAATTACCAAGTCTTATTCTATAGAAGTAGTATTAAAGCTGCATCCTAGTAGTTAATCATCTCCAGCGAACTACTATATGTTGCATAGCTATTTTATCATCATACTGCAAAATCCGAAACCGCTATTTCAAATACTACCTAGTTCTAAGCTTCAATTCACAAAGCTTATTAAGGTTTTCTGGATAGGTAAATATCGCCCAAATGAAACCAATCTAAGATCTTTCCTAATTATCCGCAAAACCAAAATTTTCGCTGCTCTATAATTCCTCATTCATAATAATCTGTTATACCAAAATATTCAGATTTCTCATTCTACCATAGTAGAATAGCCCAACGATTTTACCCTATCGGCTATATAACAGAATATAATATACTTAGATAAAGCCAACCATAATAAACGAATAGGCTATAGTATCAACTTATAGAAGGACAATTTCAAGAATGACTGGCAGGCTGCGGAGGATGACTCAGGTTATTTAACTGAAGATTTTATTCCCATTATTAATTCCGTTACAATTGATTTAAATAATGATCGTTAGAATTATAACCTACGTCTGCTTAATACAGTACAGACCCTCAATAACCGCTCATCCTATGAAATGCGGCCTGAAGATATTCCTACGGATTAGATAGGCTAGTCTCATTCCTCAGACAGCCCATACCACCGTCCTGTAATTAAATATTGTATTCAGAGGCAAGCTTTACTCCTCAACCAATAACAAAATCATCATTACTTCACATCTGCATTTTCCATACTTTTCCCCACCAGCGAAGAGGGCCATCTAGAAAATCGAGAAACTCCAGTATCTCTCATAGCTTTTGCTAACTAGATATTACGTTATTACAGTCGTAAGTATGCTCGCCTCTATAATTATATATTATATAAACTAACATAATCAGATTTACTCGGCATAGAACATTCATATATTTGTTATATAATATCCTCTAGCTACGTAATTCGTGTTGCAACAACTCACTATTAATCAAAAGATTCCAGTAAACTTCCATAATATAGGATCTAAATTTTTTAAATTATAATCACTTGAAAAAAGCTACTAAGGAAATCGTCAGATATCATGTTCCTTCAGATCTACTTATCCGAAGGTTGCTCCAAAATATCACCGCTATTGAAATACAAGTTCTAGGGTCTTTCTTTGAAAAACTGCAGATACGCACCAAACTCCGAGGCCTTATAGTGCGGAAGAGAATACCTGCTTTATAGATAACGATTAATCTAGCCGACCTTTAGAATCCTCTTATACTCGTCTTTACTAGACTACAGTACTCAGCGGAGTTCCCCTTTGATATAAATATAACAATCAGATGTGCCACTGCTATTTCTGATCTAGTAGCTATCGCCCGATTTTTCCATTATACTTACAAAGCAGTTCTCGACGGTCTTTTGGGAGGTAAGCCTATTGAATTAGGCATCTTTGAAGACATGTCCAACTATTTTGATGTCGTTAAAAGTAACGGGTGGGGAATACTACATCTACATACTTTGATTTGGCTACGAGGAAATCTTAGTTTCAGCCAACTACAAGATTATATTCTTACAGATCGTAACTTCACTAATCGGATAATCGCATACTTAGAATCAATTATTGTATACAGTCTCTACGAACCTGTTAGCACTATTTAGGAAACTACATCAGGGACACCATTTTTGCTAACCGCATTAGAGTTAGATAGTAAATTTGCAGATAAACTTTTCCTTAATAGCAATTCTGTTGCTTACGCCAAACAGCTTCACTCTAAACAACATACAGCAACTTATTTTAAATACCCCCAACAAGAGTTAGTTTTTGATTCCTATCGCTTTGGCATATCCAGGGATATTTTAAAAAGGTCTAGAGTAAATGACTATAGTATTGTACATCTGTCGAGGAATCATACTTAGGTCAATCCGTAGAACTCTGCGATAACAAGCTGCATCTGCTCGAATCATAATATTTCCTAGATTCCAACTATGTCAAAATCACTATTACTTCTTTATTATATTATAAACTATACGACGAAGGATAATATCTCGCCAGGTCGGATAGTAGCCAAAGCTACCCTGCTTAAACAAGTAATCGATCACACAAACTTTGCTTCTGCACCGCGTCAAGTAAATATGAGACTATGTGAGAGAGGTATAAACAAATTCGCTCTCCGCTGTTTCAACAATCTCTCGCAAGACCATAAAGTAAGTAGTATGTAGGTAGCAAACACAATACTTTAACTTCTCTCATATTATATATTGAACTACAATTTTGCTCAGATCAACCTCTAGTAGTTAAGACAATATGTTCAGTCGATAATCTATTCTAAGCAACTTCAGAGTCAGACATCCTCAGATTCCATCGAAGAGGAACCATACAATTATGATCGATATACTACAATAGTTGCAAATATATTTAATAACTACAAATTTCGAGGTGATCTTCTATCATCCTTATGTATCTTCGAGTACTGCATAGTAGTCCACACGAAGAGACGTTAGAACACGACGGCCGAAGACATACTGTTTCACAAAACGCATCCACGACACAAGACGTAGATCCAAAGACTGGTCCAATCCACTTTTCAACTATCCACCACTACCTTATAGGGCGAGCTAACAGAACATTAGTTCTCAGAAAATGCTATATTAGATAGCTATCCTTTAAC
The DNA here is from genome assembly GCA_911197225.1 of Penicillium salamii. Classification (NCBI taxonomy): domain Eukaryota; kingdom Fungi; phylum Ascomycota; class Eurotiomycetes; order Eurotiales; family Aspergillaceae; genus Penicillium; species Penicillium salamii. The sequence goes on along the minus strand of CAJVOY010000106.1, from coordinate 45,075 downwards.
TACAGCGATTCAAAATAATTTAGCTGAGATCCTTCTTGATCTGTTCATTCCCTAGCAGAATCTACACTCGCTGTTTCACGAAGTATCAACTACAATTAATAGTACAACTGACGATCTTTACTATATTTAGACTTCAATGGAACCAATCCTTTCTTCATATATTCGAACTTTCGCGTAAAACATTAAGCTTTTATAAAAGTCGAAAGAAGATTGCTATACTAATATGACTCTACGCAATCTCTCTTGTCAACATACATCCCCATTAGATCAAAAACTCATTATTCCGCCTTATCCTATATCAGATTTTAAGGACGAATCTATATTAAATTCATAAACGGGTGACTCTATCTGCAAGGAATACTTTTAGTTACATTTTTGTTAATAAATTAAGGCTAGTCGAATGATGTATATAATGCACAACAACAAATCCCAAATTTTTACTCGACAGCTTTTCTATCTTCTACTCTTCAATTTAACATATTTATATCAATTCCAACTTTAAATACCACTTTATACGAATTAACTAGTCTCCAATTACTTTCGTCTTTGACTTTGCAAAAATAGAAAACAAAACTTAATAATCTAACCAAGCTTAGGGATCCAAATAAATAATCCGACAAAGCTATTATACTTAACTTTGATCTTAATAACTTCAATTTTAAATTAACTGATAAAGTTTTAGTTTCTATACTTACCTATTTAAAGGCCTCCAATGATTTGCAAGATCATCATATCGATATAAATCAAAGCCCAACAGACGTATCAATAACATCAATTATTTGCGATACTATGCTATTGAATAGGAAACAATGTCTTATTATAGAGAAGGTCATAACCAATCTACTAGTCTATGCTGACAATCTCTATAATTCTACATCCCGAAGTTAGATTTTACTTTATATAGGGAATAAGGATAGGATAGGAAAAAGTCAAATCATTAAAACGATTGTTACAGCAATAGACCTAATACATTGTAAGAAGAAAGTTATTCTTATAGTACCTATAGAAGCAGCTACTGATGTTATTGGGAGTAGCATATACCATACGTCTCTTAGGATTTTACTGAATCGGTATAAATAGAAAGGGGTAAATCCTAGGGTTTGTAGACTTTGGTTTCGGAAAACCGTTATGGTTATAGATAAGATCAGCATAGTCAATCTAACCGCATTAAGTATTATCAATACACACTACAAGATTGTTCGATCTCTAAATAAATCGTCAACCAATCTTTTTAAAGGATTTCCTGTAGTGATTTTGATAGGAGATTTCCATTAATTTCCTCCGGTTTAGGGCTAACCCTTATAGAAACTTTCGAGAAACGACACAGAACAGGACAATAAATTAATCTAAGATCAATTTAAACAGATTGTTATCCTCAACAAGCAAATACGCTAGGCAGAGGATGTATCATACAAAGATCTGTTAGGTCAGGCAAGGTCTGGTACACTGATCTCCGACAATCTGGCGATGTTTAATTCAAAAGCTATTTCTTCGCTCATCGATCTCTAATTATAAATATCACCAGCTATCATCAAATTGAATTCGCTACGTCATATCATAAAACGCCTTCAAATTGAACGTTTTGCTCACGTCAGACGTTAGAAAATCTTCGTTTTCCCGGCCTTCCACACTTAAACGAAATCCTCAGATCCGACCGCCCTTCGCTTGCAAGCGGATTACTTGTTGGACTTGCCGGAGCAAGGCGCTAAGATTCCATTATCTGGGCTCATTCTCTATACTCTTTCTATGCTGACAATGGTGTTGACGAACATTTGCATATTAGCGGATTTAATAAATAGTACCACGGACCGAGCGGTAGGCGTCGTAGTTGACCCCGAAGGTAAATCACTAACACAAATATATAATCTTATTATTCTAAGCGAGCCATATACAATTAGTAGAATTCATAGAATTGGACGACCAATACATCTTTTGTACGAAAGTACCACTCTATCTTCTTTTCAAATCCGTACACACACAGACAAACCATTTCTATTTCGAAGACGGATCCTTGTCTATCTTTCCACTCGAGATATCTATTACTGTAAAAGGCTATTCAATCCGACGAAAACAGATTCCTATCTGTCCAACATTTTGTCTTACTAACTATAAGATTCAAGATACGACTCTCGATTCTACTATTCTAGATCTAAAAAATAATTGCAAGAATCGGTAGTACAACTCTCACCGAAAATACTATTCAATATACATACAGTTATCGCGTTTGCAATCTCTGAGTAGTCTTCACCTTCTGCAGCCAATCGGCATAAGCGATATCGAGCAGAAATCAGATCCTTATCTCCTGGAAGAAATGCGAAGACTAGATTTACTGCAACAAGAGACCCTTAGTGCATAGCAAACCAATGCTTATAAATGAATAGCAAATTCATCCAATTATACTTAGACATATGCGATTTGCATTCGTAAGCAGTAGTCACGCATACTAAGTACATTATTTTTCAACAACTGGCCATACTTTAAGACTTATTACATTTTCGCTCGTATCTACAGAATGTACCCTGTGTAACGTAAGCATGCGTGAAGTAGAGTACCTCCCTGACACACCCTTTCAGATCAACGAAGTGGACTAATACCCCGCATTCCCTTCTACCTACTTTTCTGATTATATTTTATAGTATTTGTTGTTTTCACTACCCCTGATTACTGTGGAGTGACTAATTGTTTTTTCAACATACCATCAAATAAATCCTTTCCCGCTATATTACATATATACGATTTCGTCGAACATGTTGAATTAGATCCAATGTGTTTGGGTAAAGGGCTCTCGATGTAGTTACATATTTCGCTTAATATACCATTCAAAGATATTGAATCAGACAATATTAAATCAAATAACATTCCCACTTTCATTAGATTCTTTAATAAAGGCAATCACTCTAATATTTACCAACCCAATACTTTTATTTATTCGTCTAGGGCTTTTTTGACTACCTTATCTAAAGATAACGGATTCCATATTGTACTCCATACTTATAATTTAGATTGGTCGGTACATCTATACCATATCGACCAAAGTATATTACTAATACAATGCAGCCATCCAAGCGATCAAAAGGATACAGATTCATACTTTATGCATTGTCCCGGTACTGCCCAGTCCATAGTGACTTTTCTCGGCGTCGTCCTTAAACGCAGAAAACAATTGAATGACGGACAGAATTTACTTTACTATCGTCTTCAAACAATTATTTACAACCCATCAACTCGTACGCCTCATACGTTTCCATAACCACTTTCTTTAAGAACAGACAGCATTAGGCAAACTTTCCACCGCTCTATACCAATACCTCTGTGTTTGTGACGGATCGTATCTTTAGCCTCACAAAAGAGAATCGTCAGTTAGCTGTTGTGACAGATAACATCCATTTTCTACCAACAGCAACAAATAGTCTTCCCCCAACCCCTTCTTCTACGTCCGGAAAAAGAAAACGCGTTGACCACTAGTTCCAAAGGGCTGAACCAACAACACCATCCAAATCCACGCCAGAATCTCATCACCCACAGCTTACAAAGCCCATAACAGCGAATACTCCTGTTGACGAAGACGAAGAAGACACTCAGATTACGTGGGCTGACACTTTGGACGAACCCAAGAGGTCACCACAAACAAGCACCCCTACGCCAGAAAGACATTCACAAAGGCCAAGAAAGACTTCATACGCCGATATACTTGCACTGTCGAAATAAGAATTCGGCCAAAAATTCGAAAACTTACTCCATCTCGCGTTGCGGGTATTAGTCATTCGGAAGGCTTCTTTTCATTAGCTCGTAGAATTCATTCGCATTTCCACTTCATTCAAAACACTTCAACGCTGCTTTTCGCTTCCAATGCCTATTCCTCCTGACTTTCGTTTCAGGACCGATGCGTGCAACGCGCACGTCTTCCAGTATTGCTTACGGCTTGGTCGAATTGGGCTTAGCTCTGTTTTAATTACGGCCTGGGAAACAAAGAGTGTTTGCCTAAGGGGTAAACTGTTTTCGAATTCTACTGTATTAGTTGTACAAAATTCGAATTTGCATTGTAGATTTATAGTAGTGATACTAGGACGTGGTTCAATTTTGAGTTGGATCCGATCGGTGGAAGTCAAGATATTGCGAAAAATGTTGATATTCATGTTTTGATCTTGGATATATATATGAGGTCTATACATGAGTACTACCACTTTCTGGTGAACCTCTATAATTTATAAAAATCCTAAATACACGCGTCTTTTCGCGACTTTAGACGTTATATCAAGAGTTAATAGGAAACTCATTTTAAAATAACAAATTAACTAAAAATTACCTTAGTTATATGGTAGAAAAACGGCGGTAAAACGGAAGGTAATTGATAAATCCGAAAAAGAGGGTTCAACTTTGCTTGGCACCTGAATTCTCGGCATGTTTGTACTGTTTGGGGCCCATTTGGGGACCATCAACCCATCATCGTGACTAAGCACCCACCGACGGTCGGTCCCCTCCTGTCAGTGAGCCAAAGCCATTTCACAAACCAAAGAGGGTAGTAAATTATGTTGAATCACTCGTTTTTTGGTCTGTTTTTTGTTGGTGCTTGTTCGAGCACTAGTGCCTGCGTCCCTCGGATCCGACAGATACTGTCTCTCTAACAATATACCACAGTCCACAGAGCATGTATGGGGTAAACAGAAAACATAGCAAGATTTGCTAGCAACCCAAAGATAGTGAATGTCATACAGATATATTGCTTCAGCGACTACGCTGAGATCTGCTACTTCTTGAATCCCACTATGCACCAAAGTGGACTAAGTAGGCGCGAAAGGGTTCGATGATCACGAAAACATGCGACGACTATTCTCAAGTGAATGAATGAGGGTCCGAAGCAAGAATGGTGCGAGATATCGAGAAACGGTTGCCTCGCCTGACACTATCGCCGCATCGATTTTGACCAGACCTACACGTCCTGTAGGGCGCTGCCACAGAACCAGCCAAGTCTGCAGTTATTCACAAGCCGTGGTATTTCAAAGGGCAGGTCCCTCAGCTTGCAACCAAACCACATAGTGTTCAACCACGGTCGTCAAGAGTCAACTTATACTGCATACATAATGGCAATCTCGACATACAACCATCCAGGGATGACGGTCAATGATAAAGTAAACAGTACTCGATCAGCATGTTTACTGCCCTCGCTAAGCATTGGCCTCAACTTTGATCCCAATTCTCCTTGCGTGCCGAAAGAAAAGGATTTACAGAAAATCAGCATCGACCAAGCGCGCGTGTTTAGCGTTTTTCCCAATCCGACCGAGCCGCCTCGGAATTTCAAGAGAATGGATTTGCAATGGGTCAGCACTAGGCAAACCACGCCTGGCTGTACAGAAGCCATCCACTACGATGTTGATACTCAATGAAACTCTACTTTTGTTATGATTGAGAGAGCTGAAGAGTGTCGGGCAGCTCGAAGGAACACTCCACGATGAGCAAGATAATGAAGTCTTACGTTTCACACCTAACGATTGGAGACAGTTCCCAGATACCAAGAAGGACTTGGCTCCGTTCAACGAATATACAGAGTACGTCCCTCGGGATAGTCCCTCAATTCATATGGCAGCGCGGATGTTTGAAGAGCCCCGTTCTATACCCTTGGCTATTAAGGAACGGCGAGGTGATTAGCAGAATGTCTCGACAGCTCTGACTATTCCTATATCTGATGGAAATACACTTTTGGAGCACTACCACGACTGCGTCAAAGACAATGACATATACTATACCGCAAGTCTTCTAGACCCTCGGATCAAGACCAAGTGGCTCAAAACGCTACCAGATGGAGAGTTAACCATTGACCGAATCAGAATGTTCCTCGAAAAAGCATATCCCACTCCAAAACAGCCTCTATTGATTGCTTTACACACAAGTTACAAGAGCTTCGAATATCGATTTTTGGAAGCCTCTCAGCCTACAAAGTGTAACGTCGCTGAGTCTGACATCGACCAGTTCTTCGATACGCCTACAATCAGCACTGGTTTCGATATAAGCCAGAGCCAGACTGGATTCATTCGAAACTGATGGAAGATTAATAGGCTTGAATTTACCTGCAAGGCCCAGATAGTAAAAGATCACCTTGCTATACCAGCAACAGAGGTGGTTATCGAGAGGCTGTTCAATCATGGGAGAGATGTTCTTGAAATTCGACGTTTATCCATGAAGGGAAGGACGCTTGGGACCTTAATAAAACTGAAATATGCTGGACGTTGGAAGTCTGAATAGCTACATACTGATAGTTTTTACAGCATAGAATAAAAAGTCATGAACCATACCTAGAACATCCTTCTATGTGCGAATCCAATGGATGCAGTGGTTAGAGGTGTTGAGGTTATGGCTGTCCGCATGAGTAAACCCCTATAGTTCGCGAACCTGTTCGAAATTCGCGAATTTTGACGAATCGAATCGCCCATAGATTCGGAGTCGGAAATCCAAGGTTCGAATTCGACTCGATGTATCAAATTCGCGAACTTCGAATAGTTCGAAATGTCGTGCGGAGCAGTATTCGCAGAACCGTACATGCGTCTGTCTAAATTCACGCATGGTGTTTAATTGGAGCAACCGGTGCTTCATGTGCCCGGGCTCTCATCAAAGTGTGATAGCAGCGTTGCAATCGCGAGGTTGGAGATGATCGACGAGGAACCAGCTGATGAACCTTGGTGCTGGATTGACTTGGTGTGGATGTGGTATTACTGTTGTAGTCAACGGTCGGGCGGTGAAGAGAGTTGTGGTCAACATCTGAGGCAGCGCGGGTTCTTGCCATGTCACCCACAGCATGGAAATCTCAATTGCATTATTTTGATACGGCCAGGCGATTCTGATTACCTGTCGTCACTCTTTGATGTAAAGCTTATAACTTAAAATGAGATGATCTACGTTAGTTTAAAAATCGCTCAACTATGATCATGGGATATGTTGTACGCTCAAGATCAGAACCATGAGGTGTAGAGCCATGTGATGTGTCTCGAAAATAAGATCGAAAATAAGAATTGTGGGCTCACTTCAAGATGATAATGCGATAGGCTTAGGTTTTTGCGTAGTCAGAGCTGGTAACGACACTTCACGATCACCGCTCAGGACCTGGTGATATTTACAGGGGTGCTCCAATCCACATGCGGTCCTAGCAGGCATCTTCTGAAATTTTTTCCCTCAGAAAACAGGATAAAAGGGCTTCTAGGGGTGGATAATTCAGTATAGTCTGTGCGGGATAGTCAAAGGTTCTACACCCCAATAGTGCTGTGACAGACATCAAACCCACCAGCCGTCGTATCTTGATAGTTTCCGGTCTGCTAGTCTCCGCGCCGCAAGAGAATGTATCTCCTCCATAAGGAGTAGAGCGATGATGGTCGTTGACGGTCGTTGATGGTCGTTGACGAGAGTCTTCATGTGGTAGTCGGGCGGTGAATGTGACTGGGTCAACCTCTCACGGCCGCCTTAGCGCGAGCCCTTTCTTGCCATCTCACCAACATGACAGTAGATGTATCGATTCTGTGTTATCTATCGTTCGCTGGTGGTCAATCAGTGGAGTTCGCACTACAGTCACAACTCACTTTGCAACAAGCAACGTAAGTCTTGTCTGGGCACCTGGCCACTAGTGCTTGAGATCTTTGTGCTCCGATGCAGGAGGCCAAATACCATCCGACAATATTGCACGCAATGATGAATTATTTCCTGTAGAGAAAATTTCTCCGGGCGATGTAAAGTGCGGCCGCTGTGTCTTGTTGGGGGAGCCTAGTGCTAGCGGTCGACGAATTGGGGCGTCACCTCGATCAAAAACACTCGTTCTTGCGGAGGCACTGCCAACAATCGCCACTTTGATCAACATTACTTTAGCCATGTCTTTCTCTTCGCTTTTTTGACGCTTTTCAACTTCCACAAGCATCTCCGGAAACGCGAATCGGCCAAAATATGGCAGATGATGATCTTGTCACTTGGGGCTCTCTGGCTGCTGAACAATACCTGCTGGTGAGTCGTTGTGCCAGCCTTCACAGCGTCTTATCTCTAATTTGAGAATAGATGAATTGGAGTGATTTTTCGAAATATCCTCATCAAGAGCAGAGATCTCGGCTCATCCGGAAATATCTCGATTCCGAAGAAATCCCGAGAAAATGGGCTGTTGCAAGTACGCATATTAAGCCCACAACCATGCAGATAGATACCATTCTTCGACCATGGAGACCCGATGCGCTTCGACGACAAGCACGGTTTTTGTTCGCAGAAGAAACGCCGATTTTACTCAGGACATGTTACAGACCAGGAAATGACGAGACATTCCGCAGTTGGCTTATAGATCCTCTTGTTTCTAAGAGAATACCGCCTTGCGCTGTTTTTGACGACAAAAATATGTTTGATTTCGGCGCAGACTGGCGGCGTATTTACGACATAATGCCGGAGATCGCAGGGCGTATGAGTGACCAAAGCAGACGTTCACAAGATAAGAGGTCGAGCATTTTCGAAAGGAATTCAAGAAAGATCTCCACGAACAAAAGAAAAGCAATCCGTGCGCATGGGAGAAGGGCTCGCTTCAATTCATCGAAGATATGGCATTCTGCCTACAAAGAACTGTCACTGCGGCTTATAATTTGGTTGCGGACCAGCAGGCATTTGGTTCGGGCAGTCTTTGGGTCCTTTATATTGATTGCTATCGCAATGATGTCCGTGAAGCTCGTGTTCACGCTGAGAAAGTTGGGATATCCGAAATCATCATCCACTGGGATCAGACTACCGAATTATGGGAGAAATCCACGATTGGGGAGAAGTATCGAGTTGGGGGAGACTTGGGGAGAAAACTGTATCAATTAAACAAGAGCGACCTTGAAAACCCGTAACTAGTCAACAAACCACTAATTCTAAATCCGCCTCGGAAACAAAGCGAAAAACTACAAAACTGGGCCTTCAATACGGAACTTCAGCACAGTTCATCAATATTTCTACGTTCGTACCCTCCCCCAGTACCGTGCGTCATCAATTTTGACCAATATTAATCTGCTAGAGTTTTGCTAGCCTGCGAGAACAGTCCATCAGGTGCTCCGAATTTCCCAGAACACAATCTGCAACCTGGACCAAAACCAATCATGTGTGAAGTTTGTCGCCTGATGTCCCGTTGGTGATGGGTTACTAATTCGCCTCATCCTCAAGAAGCTCCGTGCTTAGAGTAGTCTCCGATGCTGAGCCTGGATGCCAAGAAATTAGCCGGAGGCGTTATCGGCGCGGCTTTCATCATTACCACGGATTATTCGGTACATGTATTCTAATTGGCTGATCTAGTCTTGGTAGAAACTATTATCGGAGATTCTAGTGTGGCGATCAAGGCGTTCCGAGATTTCACCGATATAGTTATCCTAATGTTGTAGACTCACATGTTACTAAAACTTGTATTGAACAGTGAATTTGGCTTGAATTAAACCCCTCCTCTTCACTGCCCTTCTTTCGTAACTTGACCCCTTTTCTCAGCCAGCAAAGCCAGTACTAAGGCCATCTAAACAAGTGGGATGACTTCGTGCAAGGTGGAGATTTTGGGCGATCGTGGTGTCGGAAAAACGACCCTTATCAATCAGGTCAGCTCCCGAGGTTTTGTAATGAATTATGGGATTGAGCTAATACTCTCCTATTTAGCTTTGTTATGATCGCTTTCTCGAATGCCACACTCCTACGATACAAGACTCATACCTCAAACAATTTCATGTCGGCGAAAGTGTATACATGCTCGAAATGCTGGAGACTGGCCACGAATTTAATGACCAATGGATCCACACTGGTGACTGTGTGGTCTTTGTCTACAGTGTCACCTCACGCGAATCGTTCCTGGAAATTTCCAAGCTATACGACCAAATGCAATTTGCCAAGTCTGCCTGTTCCTATAATCCCACGGAGACCGACTTATCAGATTCATTATCTTCTGTGTCGCTTCCAGTCTCTGTTCCAATACTCTTACTTGGGAACAAAAGCGACAAGAGAAAAGATCGGGTTGTCTCTGTTGAAGAAGGCCGGAACCTTGCCAGAGAAATTGGATGCGGCTTTTTTGAGACATCTGCAAAAACAATGACTAATGTTGTGAAAGCTTTTTCCGGTGTGGTTGATTCGTGCCGTCAAGAGCAATGCCAACGGGCCATCAAGGAAATGAGAATTGGTTCATTCTCCCCCGCCCGTGGGCAAGAAAGAGGCCTCAGCTGGAAAGCATGGCTATTACCTGGTCGAATTATGAAGGGCGGGGATCGGGAATATCGATTAAGAAAGTTCTGCTCTTCTCGGTGATGTTGGAAATAGGTCTTTTAGGCTCTCATGGTGCCCCCAAAGACTCAATCAAAAGTCCTCTTAAAACGCAGCATCGGCGTCATAATTCGATCAGCTGTTCGTGGTAAGGGCCGACAGGTTCATTTTCCGTAGTCTGTCTACTATACCTGACGTTGGAAATAACATGATTCTCGGCTTGCTTCCAGGCGCCCCAAGGATAGGGCCACTCACTGGTTCTACTCTCGCTGGAAGGCACACCCTGATATGGAGGGTGTTTTATTTCCGTAGACAAACGCAGATAGCAGGATAATTTGAAGTAGTAAAAACGTGCAAGATATGTGAATCGCAACCTTCACACAATGATGGCTCCAGCAGCTCATCTGTCGCATTGCCACCACCCTCCCCCTCCCAACGGTCTCAGAGAATAGACCACCACTTCTTAAATGGTGGAAGTGATAGACAATATTGAAGATCGCGTCAGAAAGAACCCCGACTGGATTCGCCGCACGGTCGCTTACCCTCGATTGGTCCTGAATACTCCGCCAGCCAGCTGGACCTCAATCCTGAATTCCACAAACGGACCAAGCACTTCAATGCGAAATTTCACTATCAGCGAGCCGTGTTGGATGCAGGCGAGATTGGGCTTCAGTATATTCCTACTGGGGAACAGGCCGCAGACGGTCTCACGAAGCCATTGGGACCTACTGCCTTTGCCAAATTTTATACTCTCTTAGGAGTCGATACTTCAGAGGCTTCGAGGCAAAACGCGTGACAGCGCAGACGCTCTTTCGACTTTACTTTCCCACGAAGGTTTTTGGATGGTTTTACCGAGGCCTGACTGCTCTGCGCAATTCCAGTATCGCCTTTCTAGCAAAGCGATCCTGAGGGGGAATGTTGTGATATGAGGCTGGTTCAGATCAGGAAGCAAGCCGCACCATCGGAATTAGCTCCGAGATGTCTATACAGACAACCAAGGTGATCAGAAATCAACTTGGTTCCGTATTGTATATATAACCTCATCTTTTCCTCTAGAAGAAAGAAAAGTTTAACACAATTCATACCTCTGAACTACAACAAAAAGGCCATTCAAGAGAGTGAGTGGAACAGCAGGGGTACTATCATGGTGTTTTCTCATCGCGGTTAGGCCCACAAGGCTACCTGAAATGGAGCTGAAACCGCTGGTTTGGCCGTGGGGCTAAATCGGGTTTTCCGAGGGCCACTTTTCTGCGCTAAGTTTGGGTGAGCCGGAAATTCCCTATCTCGTACGACTCGCCTATGTTAATACAAGCCAAGCATGGGGTAGTTCAAAATTACTTTTCTTCTATGTCTTCTTAGATACAGTATTGAGTTAGAGGCCTTTCACAGGTTCGAACCGATCGATTTCATCATGTAGGTTTGTCGGACGTGAGCTGTGTCAATTGCCATGCGTTTGTATATACAATACAGCGTATAAATAGGTACGGAGCCACAGAGACTTTCGGATGAACGTTACGCTTTAGGCCCGCCAATTTTTCCAATTTGACATCTATTCAGCTACATGACTATTATGTGCTACCGTTCTCTCTCATACATCTGCACCTACAAGTTGAAGGCATACATACATACATACATACATACATACATACATACGTCCCGTAGCAACCGAGGCTATTCTACTTCCCCGGCCTGGGAAATTTTCTCGATCTCTCAATTGTCCTACCTCTCATCTTGAGTCAACAATACCAAGATGGTCGGCCAGCCTTAATACTGGAGTAGTTTCTCCCCTTGTGCTCTAGTAAGCCGATTCAAACGCTTAGACGGGCTATCGGATATTTATTTTGCTTGCGTACCCGCAAATACCACTAGCTCGGGACCGAATTGCTGATCTCTCAACTCCACATGAGGCGATGATGCGTGGAAATTAATGGTCTCTGACGCAGCTCAATTTTGGTCAGATGACACTCATACTTGGACATTTGCCTCCCCAACGGGCAATCCGAAGTCTCCAGGGTATCTCAATAGAACTATTTAAAAGCCACTACTTCTGCCAACCTTTCGCTTGAATTCACACAAGCGAGATAACGCCAGAAACGCGAACCTAGGGCATATAGCGCACACGACGGAGCAAAAGTATCTTCAAACTTTACAGGTTCGCTGGACGATAAATAAAATGCGTTTCTCCCTCATTGTGATTCTTGCGAGTGCGTATGCACGGGCGTCCCTTGGTGGCACTCTTGAGATCATTGATATTGATAAACAATGCGCGATAAGGTCCTATGACAACCATGGCTGCACAGGGTCTTCCGCGTTCTTCAGCCAACTTGATGGGGATGACTGTTCAAGTAAGTTACTGCCAAACATGCAAATCAAAAAAAAAAAATATACTAATGAATTTATAGGATTGGACAAAGTCACCAACAGCACTCATCCAGGCTACCCTATGCGTGGCTCGGACACTTGCGGCACGGAAAATGATTCATCAGCTGCATGGGTTAAGGTCGAAAAGACCGGTGTGGTCACGTTCTTCAATTTTCAGGGAGACAACTCGACATGTACATTGGACAATGGACTCAAGCATGACAGCCGGTGTACTGCTTCAGATCTGGGATCTTCCGCCAAGTCGCCATCCACCAAGTCGCCATCCACCAAGTCATCCTACACCGAGGCATCTTCCTCTTTGATGACGCGGAAGACTTTGCCATCGATTTCCGAGTCGTCTTCGACTAACTTCCAGATCGCTCCTACCCCCGCTTGTTCTGCTACCTGATAAATTCTCTGAAGAGTTGGCAAAGAGGCATCGCTTTAGGGATGTACAGACCATGCCGTTGACTGCATTGTAGAACCCCAATTTCTTTGTCGATTTTAATCTAAAATTCTTCGTGCCTTGAATGCAAAATAGAGTAAGGGGTTGCAGAAACTCAAGAAGAAATTCATCAATGTTGTAGTAGACTGGTCTTGGTTCATATCTAGAAACGAATTGATTTTACGTTATCTCTCTCCACCCGGGAGACTTATTAGTCTAGACAGCGGTTTCCTCTATGTTCCAAGCTTGACCTAGTTTAAGGCCCTTGGATTATCTCATGTGGGTGATAGTGGCGTCAATGGTGGATCAATTCAAGCATGCTTGGGTGGTATTCCGGTGAAAGCTTTGATAGATATATTATCAGCTTTTGAGTCATGAAGCAACTCTTCGGCAGCAACACCACACTTTAAGTACTCGTATTCCGGTTCGGTCCAGTTAGCAACCAACATAGGACGTCAGTTGTCACTTCAATTGTTACGAGGAGCCTGGAATCTGCAGGTGTGTTTTCTTAGTAGTGGGGCACATCGACAGCTGATTGATCCACGTGTTCGCGACTAAACTTACCTGACTGCAATCATGGAATCTACGATATCAACACCTATTGGCTGAAAAATTGCCTAAACAACATTGTTCCGCAAAATCCGAGTTGCAGAGACCTTCGGGTTGCTAGAAACATATAGCTTTTTTCTAGGAGGATCGAAAATTGTTCATCACAGGCACCATAGAAGTTCCGATTGAAATGAAGATCACCAAAGGTCATCTGGGCTTTTCAATTTCACTAGACAATTCGATCATCTAATCCCCGAAAGTTTCCGCTGTACCTCACTTGGTGGCGGTCAGGCTTTGCCCTTCAGTTGCGGGTGCTCTTTCTAGGATAGGACTTTGGAGTCGTAACGCTTTCTGAGAGTTCTTAGGAACTTTGAATAGCTTTGACTGCAAATGGCTTTTTGAGCAATTTGCGGGAAGCCGCCCCGTAGAAAGACCATGCGGTATCGAGGGGCTGATTTTTGTTTCTTTCCATGCATGAGACTGACACTTCAGGGGGCAATTCCGATAGCGTGGCTTTGTTATTGATCCTCACCAGCCTCATCTCGCAAGACGAACTATAGGTCGGTAGTATTGATTTTAGCCAAAATGCTTTCTGTGCACTTAGGGACATATGGCATTGGACTTTCGTGCGCCCAGGTGCTCAAGTCTGTCAGATACAGACAGAAGATGCCAGAATTGAAGCGTGAAAAATTGACGCAAAAAGTGAGCATAGATGCATCAACGAATGCCCCGAAACAGTATAGGGCTTGCTTGAAAGTTGAATCAGCAATTGAATAGACCCACGGGAGTAGAACCACCCTCCGATGCCATTGGCCAGAGCCAAGAAGATATAAGATGCCGTCAGTCGAGACATGCTCGAGAAAACAGCGTTATAGAGCGAGACGCTGCATAGGGCCAATGCTCCAAATGCCCCAATAACTAGCACTCGTTCTCTCTTCTCCCTTGACCAGGTTATCAAACAGATGGTACAGATTACCCGGGCCAGAGTGATTCCCAGAATAATGGAAGTCCGTTTCCCACTACCAGAATTCTCTAGGAGCAAGACCGACACGGACGTTCCCCATATGTGCAGGACAATTCCGATATGGTCCAGCAGGAAGAAGGAAGAAATCTGCATCCCCGAGTCAAGCAAGTAATGACAACAAGCAGAAGTACCAAAACAAAAGAGGTTGGATAACAGAGAAACCGAGACCGTAATAGAATTGCTTGTTGATGAAGAGCACCGAATTATATGGAAAATAAAGCAAAGCAGAATTCCGCTGCCGCAGAAATAGATTTTGGGGTTGACAGAGCCATTAGTTTGAACGGGCTGATATTCTAGTGCGCTTCTACGCAGCGAAGCTCGCAATCGGATATCCACATCTGTTACTAGACCGTTCCTTCTTCACCTAGTGTATGCTGCGTGGTTTGAAGCGACGGGGCCGGGGTCAGTGTGTAGGTTATGGCTTTGTGCAGATCACTAATGGGGATGCTGTATCCTCGGCGCCCTTTGGTGCGATGTCAATGGTTCACTGTCATTCATTAGCTTGCGGATTCGCGACATAATCGATGACTCACACGCTCAGGTGGCCAAGACTAGGGACAAAGAGACGGCAAAGAGCTGGTTCTTGCCCTCGTGGTCGAATGTCCTCGGTTCTATTGAAATTGCATCGTCTTCAGGATCAGTAAAATTCAGACAGGTCAAGCTAAGATTCACATACCTGCGACGTGGATATTCGAGCTTTCTCTTGGGAATGCACACACGGGCTGTACAGTAGATGAGCTCAGTCGGCTGCTGTGGCGGAGACCTCGTCGCACGGACAATTGGACCAACTAACTTAAAACTCGTATCTTTGATCGGCTGGTGTGAATGGCAGTGCATCTGATGGGAATCATATCTCTCACGGGCACTGTCTGACTACTAGCTGGCCCACGACGTATTCTATAAATGTCAATACAGTGGAAATTTTAGTATTGGGTCAAGGGGGAGAAATTATTAAGTGACTCAGACACAAGCCTGCTCGATTTTGCAGAGTCAGGTGAATGAATTGTAAAGCAAATGCTGGGGGTAGAGGACGTATTTATAGGCTTCCCGGCTCAACCTGTCGCCGAAGTGCGCTGCTTGGCAGAAAGCGCTAGGTACATCTCGTAATTGAGGCCTGTTAAAAACCCATGTCTTCCGGTACCGCAACTATTTGCAGCGACGTTTTTAATGCATTTAGATGCTCAGCGAGAGACAACAATAGTCGTGTTGAGCAACAGCATGCTGAGTTGGTCAAAAAGCGGTGGCTGACTGTTGAATCCTTCACGTCCCTCCGAAAGTGAGGCACTGAGTATATTCAATCCGCAATGACACGCTCATATTTCTTGTCCTGATACCTTACCTGTGAGTGACTCAACGTTGAATCACCGAAAACCGCCTACAATTTCATCCCGAGAAATATGGATCTTTTTTTTTACCTCGCTTTAGTGTGGTGTTGGTTGTGTAGAGCTATGGGTCTAACCGTCTAGACTGCAGAAAGCGAGGTCGTGCTCGACCCGTCAGCCCGTTGAAGCTTGGCCACACGTTGTCAACACTCAACTTATGTATGAGGACACGCCATTTTTTTTTTTTTTTTTTTGATTTGTTTTCTTTTTCAACTTTTCTTTTTTTGGTGACTATGAGTTCTACAATATTCCATTTGTCGGATTTCTGAGATGTTCAACGAAACGGAAATAGGTGTCTGGGTGAAATATATATCATCAACAAGCGTTGATCTCTGGCCCTCAACATCGTGAGACTTGATAAGTTTCCCCGACCGACTATCCCTCATGTTGAATACACTATCAACAGCCCACCGAAAACTAACAAAACGTTTGTCAAAATCTGACTGCATCAATTAACAGTTGTGGTAATCGTAAAATCCACTAAATAGTCGCCTGCGTCTGTGCAGTCTATAAGAGACACTAAGGATCGATGGAAATTGTATTAACCAGACCCGTGACTTTCTCTTGCGCACAAAATGGAGTCCCAAAAAACAGCTCGACAGGCCAGGAGAATGAAGCAGATCAACCGTCCAGTGAATTGCCCATCCTTGGCGAGGAAGACAAATCACAGGAAAGTTCTGACCAAGTCACATTTGTAAGTGAAATGATTCGGCTTCAAAGGCTTTTGCTGACCAATGCAGCCCTCCCCTTCGCAGCAGGAAGCAGGAACAAGACACACCCTGGCGACCGAGCCGTTTCAACCCATCTTGAAGGTTCTAGCAGACCTCGAGAGCGACGATCCCAAGTTCGGCTTTCCAGCAGCTCGACTTGTCGGACTCTATCGTCGCCTATGGGAGACGTGCGTGTCCAAACATCGATGGCCAGAAACTAGAGCAGGACAGCTTTGTTTTGAAGGAAGCTGGTGCACACCTGAGAAAAAAGAGAGATGGGTTTCAGGCTCGCCACGACAAGCAGCTATCCCGGCTGCGCTTTTTTGAGCAGGCTCTGGAATTATCTCGGGAACGACTGGCTAGTGTACTTGATGACTGGAATTACCCTTCCAGACTTAGTCTCGCAGAGTTCTTGGATAACGCAAGAGGAGATTGAGTGATCGGCTACATGTATTTGGAATCATCTTTCCTATTGCTTAAAAGCAGAAATACTACAATGACTTTGAATTGAAGGAAAATCACACCCTGAAAAGAAGTTTTTATTCCTTGTGTCTGCGAAAAATCGCCCATCTTATGGACCAGTTTCAATTGCAATCACCCAATATATTATGCACAAAGAAACGCCGAATTCAGGGACAGTGTCTGTAGCGTACCTAGCGGGGAAAGTGTCGATTGACTCAAGTATTATAAAGGTTCCATACGAGGCCATAGGGACAGTCGGAAACTAGTGCCTATCGCACCAAAATCCGGCCGGGCGATCGTGTCTAGCAACTGTCCGCGTACCCGACAGAGATTCCCCAGGGCCGTTGAGGAAAATGCCGCTAGCCTGAATAGACATGGACGAAGGACTTGGACCCGCCCACTTGAAGCCGGGGAGACTGTGTTATTGAGAGGTCTGCATATCTACATGGAAGTCCATAGACAGGCGCTTTACTCTGTTTCATCTCGCGTCGACCGTTTTCTCACTTCGTTGGAAGACGGCCTGCTGTGTCTTTTCGTCAGTCTAGACAGCTGCTCCTCATGAGGCGTTAGAGAGGGAAAAGCATGACTACCCTTGGTAGTTTCGATGACTGGCGGTGATCTAGTGCTGGCGGCTTCAACTGGGTTGAATGCTCCGAACCGACTGCTATACCGCTTTTCGGTCAAATGTCGAAGTGCATCTTCAGTCATCGAGCCAACCAATTGTGCCGAGTTATCCTTGGAGAGTGCTTTCTTGATATCGAATAAATCAGCCAAAGTAGTCACCACTACTTGATCACTGTCGCCGTCGGCAATCACCTCCCCAATTCGATATATTTTTCGAGAGGAAACTTCGTCTGCCATCTTACATATCTCCAAACACTGCCTAGAAGCGTTGATATCGCCCAGTAAACGTGATCTTTCGGTCTCGTCATTAGGGTCATTTCTCAGAAGAAGAGACTCTAAGCGATCCCGAAGTTTCCCGATAATCACCTCAAAATTATCTCGGTTCTCTTCCAGGGCTTGGCGTGTGAGCAGCTGCGCCTCGGAGCAACCTTGCCCATCAACTTTAGCGTCGCTGTCTGGCCCTTCTTGCAGAAGAGATGATTCTCGGTTTGACAAACAAGCAATGTAACTTTTCGCATCCTCGCAAATTCGGATGCATTGTTGTGTCACTTCTCTTTCGTCTTTGAGATCGACGCTTGAGCCGGAGGCACTTGTGTTGTCCATGGTAAGATGTCCCATTTTCCCATCAATTCGTTGCAGATAAACTTCAAGGTTATAGACTGTATCTTGTATCATCTCATTGTAATCTTGGAGAACTTGCTGAGAGACTTTGGCGGTGTGTCTCATAGAAAAGTTAGCAAAAATAAAATGACAAGGTGAGGTTGGCAAAACAAACATGGTGATGGTGCCTAAACCGATTGAGATCGTGGATTTATACCCCGATAGTATGTCTATGAATTCATTGATATTCCCTCTCATAAACTCCATCTTTGCCCAATCTCTAAATCCTGTCTTCGACTTTCGCCAGAAAGACTCCATCGCTTCTTCAAACTCGTGGCAGACTTGGCTGCATCGGTCAACTGGACCCTGCAAGAGATCCAACATTGACGCCTCCACGTCGGCGACTTGCTTTAACGAGTTCAAGATTTTCGTGAGGTCGTAGAGTTCATCTTGAAGTCTCCCTAAAGTTTTGTCTCGGCCTTTGAAGCGTGAAACGGCTTCGTGGAGGGACTTGGTCGATTGGACGGCAGCATTAATGACGGCCAATACCGAAGCAGTGATACTCAAAGGATCTGCCATCGAGGACGCACGTTTTTAGGTCGCTACCAAGGTCGTAGTAGGAGTTAAGTGCAAGAAGGGACACTTCCGCTGAAGCCGGGGAGGTGGAAGGCGGGGAATATGAATTTCACGTGTTTAAATGGGAGCCTCGTACCGAGTCGTACGTAAATAATGGCCCACATGTCACATTTAGCGCCGTGGCTGTATCAAGTTTGTGATGGGCTCTAGCAGCCCTGATAGCGCCTACTGTTCTGGACTAATTAAATCAAAACTAGGGTGTCAAGGATGAACGACAAATCTTACATTAGCATTGGTCTCTTTCTATGCGGGTATATCTGAGAACGTTGGGGCCAAAATGACAAAAATGTGTGACTTATATTTCAGCGTTCAGCGTCCCGTGTCAAAGATTCTTGTTATCTCTTTGGACTATTGATGTAGGACCTCGCAATAAATAAGGCAATAATACAATATGTCAATTTAATTGGAATTCCGTTTGGATATTGACAGATATTGTTAACCAAATCCCTTTTTTCTCCATAACAGACTGCTTTCAGTGAATGCTTTGGTTAGACTGTTCACCCGATCGATTATTGAGGTGGCATACCTACGAGTCAGCGTAACTTGTAACCCGGCCCATCGAAACATCCCGTCTTATGATCGTGGTTGGTTTGCTTCTTTGCTGCAATAGCACTGCGGTTCATTGAAATTTGTCGAAGTGAACTGTCGGATAAATCTCCCATACACTGAGTAGCGTATTGCTGGGCGGTGATGTGTCGAGCTGTCGTTGTATGCCCATTCGTGGAGCCGATAAATTGGAACACATTCGCGTCTGCGTTGATATTTTGAAAGATGTTTCGGCGTTCAATGTCTGACTGCATTGTGGAGTCAGGAACGCCCTCTCGGCTCGTTTCAGATGGTTCGGTAGGGTTGCTCATCGCTGTCGTGCTAATATAACGATTCAGCTCTGAAAGCGGGGGAGTGAGTGACTCCTTGATGACATCCCAATGACTAACATACCATAGAATCACGTGATGCTTTCTTTTTTGCCATGGCAAGCGCCATCCCTTGCTTACTCCTGCTCATAAAACAAGATACGCTTAAGATGGCCGTCTTGTAAAGGAATGGCCCTGTTCCAAGAAATATTTCAGATGAAAATACGGGCAAATGCCGACAGTGTGTTCAGCTGAATGGGGAACCCCGTGAGGCGCGGAGACGGAATTTGTCGGCAGAAAACACAGCTCGCAAGCCGGCAGTAAAGTCTCGATAATTCTATCCTTACTGCCTCACGACGTATTAAAACCAGCTTGTGTATAAATTTAATAGACAAATATTGTCAACAGGAACATAGCTTTGGTTTCTCAAGGTGGAGGCACAAGACCCTACAAGATACATTTGGATTCCTGGGGGCTACATGGCTCCCGGAAGCTGCTTCTTTGCTCCCAGCAACAGCACTGAAGTCTCCGGGAGCAAGATCACCCGCAGGGCGAAGCCATGCATTACCAGGGCTGTTAGAGTTGTAAAGAGGAACTTAACTGGGTTTCTGATAGTGGGATAATCTTACAAGCTAAGTACGATGTCCTGGGGCTATACTCTGTCTGGGGTCACTATTTTGAATTCTTTAACAAATCAAGATTGATGGATGTTTATACAGTAGATCATTGGTCCACGGCCCCGGATAATGAGCCCGATATCTTAGGACAGAGTAAGTAGACCAGCTCCTGGAGTCTCCTTGAGCACCTAGGGTCTGCTGCCTTTTGAGATCTCGCATCAGATACTGTAGGATTGGATTGGTTGCTACCTATACCATATTAGTGTATCTCATGGAGTAACATTGGACCCGCAGAGATAAATTAAAGTCTCCTATAGTGGCGTGATAGACAAGAGACTCTGGAATGGACACTTTTTGCTGCATATACCTCGAAGTGGACCGATTGGTAAATTACTTCAAGAAATGTCATAACAATCTTGTCCAGCGCCTTCCTCTGCAAACGTTCTAGGCGCTTGATGTCGTCTTTTACACTAGTGGTGATTTGAGGGAGTGTAGCCTTTCGAGGTTCCGAAAGAGCCAAAGTTCAAGGCCACAAAACCCAGCGCTTTAGCCTATTATTAACCTGCGGCTCGTCGATTATATAATACTGATGGAGCAGGCTAAAAAATATGACTACATTTCTAGCCGTCATTATGATTCATGGTAGGTTTTACAGGCATATGTCACCCCAACACTCCACCATATATACCCGGCTTTAAGCCACGATTAGACAGAATAAGTCTAACACAGGCCATTGAATCTCGGCAGAGTTGTGAGGTAAGATCTGGTGAGATGTTGAAAGGAAGTACCTCACAATTCGGGAGATTATCACTTCGGTATTGATTGCCCACATAATATGAGCCTAGATACCGCAAGACATATTGGTCAGATACCATTTCTAAGCTCGGGTTAATTGGGTTGGTGCAGTGTGGGCTGCGCCTTCGGCCTCAATAGATGACTTTGCTTGCAAATTAGCGGTCTTCGATGCACCTCAACCTTGGTCAGAAGACTGACGCTTCTTCATTGACTTTAGCCTCTCCCACGAGCAATCCGAAGTTTCCAATAGGATTTAATAGAGCCCCATAGAAGCCACTGCTTCCGTTAATTTTTTCTTGAATTTACACAAGCGAGAAAAAGCCAGATACGAGAACCAAGGGCATATTGCGCACACGACGCAGCAAAAAGTATCTTCAAAGTTTCCAGGTTCGCCGGACGATAAACAAAATGGGTCTTTCCCTCATTTTAATGCTCACGAGCACAGATGTACGTGTATCCCTCGGTGGCACTCGACATCAGTGATATTGACAATCAATGCACGATATGGTCCTATGGGCATCACCGTAGATTCATTCAAGTGGTTTATTTGATAACCTAGATGAAAGCCATAAAGAAAGCATCAGTAGTACACTGAATAACCGACTGCAGATGCATGAGTCAAAGCTACTCATCTTCTCGGCGTTTCTACCCAGTCGCTGCTTGTTCCTGGCGACGACGTGAGTGTATCCGGTGAAACCATCGGCTTAAGCGTAAAGCCTCGCCCAAATCGTTCTTGAAACTCTGCTGTCGTCTCACCCTCCACCGTGTCGTCAGCACTGGGTGTGGCCCCGGCCTTCGGGAAGGAAGTTTCGCCCCTCAACGGACTCGTGTGCATAGATGCAAGGTTTCGCGATAGCTGCTGGATAGTCTCGTCACTTAAGTAGCCTCCCACTTGCCTGCTCCTCCAACCGACTCCCCGGTTCTTCCCGTGCAGGACATTCCCGTTCGCGGAGACCATGAACTGTAAAGCGTCGCCGGTGCCATAATTTTCAATGACGCTGACATTCTCCTTTAGGTGACCGTCCGCCCGAGAGCAAATATCCAAGCATTGACGGGCGGTTTCCCATTCATCGCGCAGCTTCGACAGGTCTTGAGCCTCTTCATCGGACGAAATGGCTGTCTTTGATTTTACCAGTAGCCGGTCCATGATATCTCGCATATGCTTTTCCAACTTAGCAGCCGTCACAGCCAAGCTGTTTTTGCAATCTTGCAGGCCCTCATTTGTGAGAGTTTCGGAAGATATATCTGCACTGGTTGACCCACACGATTTATTCGTCTCGTCAGATATCAGCTGAATTTTATCGATATGGCTCGACAGCTGCGCACAAATCTGGAGACATTTCTCAGTGCTCAGGCGCTCTTCCCTGAGTGACTGCAGCTCGGCCGCATCTGGTCCGGGCTGAGCCGCATCGTGGACGACTAGGTGCTCCAACTTCCTATCAATCCTTTCGAGTCGGGCTTCGAGGTCTTCTTTGGCATCTTGGATGAGATTCTCGTAGTCGCCGATGCTTTCAGCAGCAATCGCGGATTTGCGTCTGGTGAACAATTAGGTTTGAACGCAAGACCGATTTCAGCACAGTAGAAAGCGCTGTTACTGTTAAACGTAACTTACAGAGTTGCATCGGTCAAGGCAATATTGATCGTGGCTTTGTATCCTGACAGCAAGTCGCGAAAATCGTCCATATCGTCACCCATGTACGTCAGCCTGGCCCAGTCCCGGAAGCTCGTTCGATTACTGTTTGATCGCGACGCGCACCGGAGTAGCTCCTGTTGAAACTCTTTGCAGGCACTGCCACATCGCAACAGCGGTAGGTCCAGGGCCGAGAGATCAACGTCAGAGGTCGAATTTACCAGATCGACGAGTGGAGCCAAGACGGCACCCAAAGCTTCCAGCTCGACGAGAAGGTCACGCACGCGCTTTGGATGGGAGCGGAAACTGTTCACAGTCTCGTAGAGCGTAACGTTGCCAAGGCAATTAATCCGGAGGCTAGCCCCACTGGTTCAGCCATGATTGTAGTTGCAAGATAAAAAACTAAGGTTGAGCTGCGGAGCTTTTGAGGTGGTTGTTGCCAGTACTTTATATTTCAATACTGGAATGGGACACCCAATCAGGGGTGAATTATAGGCGCCGGGTTGATGGTGGGGATGGATAGCTGTCGAGGTCGTTCGATGGGGCGGGCGGCTGACCATAGCGATGCGGCGGGGAAAACCGCGCGGGCGCGAATACCGTTCAAATGAGCTTCCGTTGCTACCCAAGGTCCCCAACGGAAAAATAGATATATCCGGGTTTTTGTCACATGATTCTATAATCCTGCCCAAAAAGGGTCCCTTAGTTTCCAGTGATCCCAGAGTTATTGCCATCAGCCCCTTGTACGCACCCTTCATCCTCCTGTTGATGGAACTTAGTTCGGACAGGGATCAAACGCCTGGCGCGCGTCCGAGGCGCATTCCTGTCGAGCATTATAATCTATATTGTCAGCGTGGAACGGTCTCCATGATTAGGGAGCTTGCGGCGCGTAAGTTTTGTTTTGCTTTTTTCGTGACTTCGTCACACCTACTTGATGGGAGGCTTGATACATCAAAGCAGTAATTACTTAATGTCATACCAAGGCCTACGCTCAATGGACTATCTACCCGCAGTAGCAATTGAGGCCTCAGGCATAAAATGTCATCTGCCCGAGGCAGCCAGAATGCTGACTAACCAGTCAGCCCTGGCAAGCGTGGGGGATCACGTACCCCACTAAAGACGAATCTTTTATCTAACCGCCAGCACCTAAAACTCCACCTCATGCCGCACAACCGCGCGATATTCAAGAGCGACAGGATCATAACTTTCTCATGGCGGGACGAGACAAGGAGCGACATGGTATTTCTTTGAAGATATCATAGCAGACGAGGATGTGTTCCAATTGATTGGCTCTTCAAACGGACATACAACGCAGCTCGGTCGGTGTCAGCCAAGGCATACACAATATAGTTTCTTGGGGATGCGTCCGACTCTACACTTCAGCAGATTTCAACAGACCGCTGCCGCAACGCCGAGAAGAAATCTGTCAAGCGCCAACAACATTCAGAGAAATTCGAAGTACACGGATCTGGTCGTAAGTTGGGCAAAAAAATACAGGCTTTTCAAATATGCTACTCAAACTCCTCGAGAGTGTCGCCATGACTAATCTAAGTGTTATATCACCTCCCAGCTTAGACAAGGATACGAGTTGAAGAGCATACAAGAGGCAACAAGTCTATCTTATCCTTGACTTCCGTCCACTTTTGACTTGAAATTGGGTTGTTTTTGACTGTATCTATGAAACTTGTAGCCTTACGGCGGTGTCTGCATTTTGTGCTAAGAATATAATTGTCATGCCGCGGGTTTTCCCTTAGGTACTTTTAGAGAGTTAGTTGATTTGACACGGATTGAGCCTCAAAAAACAAAATTGTCTCGCCGGGAGCGTTGCATAGAAACCGAAGAAACCAAAATTGCTCGGTACAAGGCTTGACCAAATTAGCATGTCAGATTTTTATCCCATGCTTGCCCAGAAATCCGGTTGGCATTCGCGCGCGCCAAGTGAAACCTCACGTTTCACTTAGTCTGATAAAATTAGTTCTACACCTGTGATAACTAATGATTTATCATACGAGGACGTTAAAGAGAAAAAATACTTATACCTACCCGGAACGTCAATTGCACAACAATTTTATTTCTCTGCGTGGCGCCTCAAAGCCCTCGTCCAATACAAAACCTTTGTTTTTGTATTTCACGTCACACAATTTTCTTCAATCTTGGATTCTGTCGGAAAACATGGCTGATCCTCTCTCTATCACTACGGGTATCGTGGGACTCATCGGCTTTGCCTTGCAGGGCTCCCTGGCTCTCGGCAAAGCGATAGATGGCCTCCGAACAAGCAAGAAGGAAATCCGAGAGTTGAAAAAAGAACTTGAAGCCTTTTGTGTGGTCCTCCAGTCCGTGCATGAAGTGGCCGCAGACTATCACCAAGAGTTGAGAGTTTTGGAACTCCCGCTCCGACAATGCGGCAAAGCCTGCCAAGAACTCGAGAAAATAGTCACGAAATGTGTGGAACGCTCTGGTACAACATTTGGCGCTTATACTTCCTTGAAATTCAGAGGCGACAGCATTGCCAAGTTCAAAGATATGCTAGCTGGCCACAAAGATGCTATCACAATTGCTCTAAGCAGTGCTACTTTGTAAGAGATCCAAACTGCATTCATCATAGATCTATCATGCTAATCAATTGGAATAGCCGCAAAAGTGCCGTGACTGCTGATTGCGTCAAAGAATGGGAAGAGATGGTTTGCTGCGCAAAGTCGGATCTTGAGGACCGTTTGAGAGAGCTCGACCGAAAACTGGAATCTTTCTCCAAAAATGCTTCCTCCGTCGATATGCGAGGTGAAACTGAGTGGCAACAACTTCAAGAGGAGAAGCAAAGCACAGAACAGTGTCTCATGATCTGCACCAAATTTTACGAACACATCGAGAAAGTCGGATCCCAAGTGGAGACCTGTCCAGAGCCAGACAAATCAAACGCAGGAGTGAGTGTGAACATGCAGTATAGGGCGAAGCAAGCCCTGTGTAATCTGCTCCGGGATTTTAAATCTGACTTGGCAACAACCTCAAGTGAATTCAACAACATCATCGAGAGACTTGAACACCAACAAACCGTGCTTCCATCACGTCCAGCACATATATCTGGCAAAAATGCGGCTGCAATGCAGCAAATTCAAGAGGAAAGAAACAGCACTGCGCAGTGCCTTACCATCTGTGCCGATGCGACCAAACACTCGGAAGAAATCCAATCGAACATTTTCGAAGACATCACCTCAGGCCATGACTCTCAGCAATACGTCATTTCATCGATTGGGCAACTGATAACCGCGAAACGTATAAACACTGGCTCCAGATCACTACTTATGCTCGGCCAGATGTCTGATGACACCATCAGACAGTCATCTCATGACCACGTCCTTTCTAGTGAGATTCTTGCTAAACAGATGTCTAAGCACATGGAGCCAACCGGTTTTGATAATTTCCAGAGACGGTACGGGGTAGGGCATCAGCTCAAGGCTGAAGAGATAGAGCTCACGCAGAAATTTGGGCGGATGAGTACGGACTAATAGGTTACCCCGTCGCAGGAATCGCATCGAATGAATATTGTAAATACCGATTCGTACGAATTCGACTCGAGGTTTGCAAAATTTTGCCCTTTTGAATCCCCGTTGAGAAGACGGTAAATCAAGTCGGGTAATGCATGTCATTGATCGCCCGTACGATCGACATCACATATGTCGTACCAATTCCTAAGCCCCAAGTAGCTACATAATTGATGCGTAAAAAGATATCTAACTTAGGGTTGGCCCTTTATATAAATTTTGGAGCAAATTAGCCCTGCATTGAATAAGCTTTAGGGCTGTATCACTAAATGTGGGTTTTTGTCAACCACTTCCCATATAAAACATATACATTCCCCAAATTGACCCACTAAGTCCACAACCTTGCTTGTGGTCCGTTTTGCTTCTGATTACATTCCCCAAAGACCACAATGGGATACAAGTAAGTCTACAACAAAACGTCAAAATATCAGTAGTTGCATAATTTACCCGATGTAGAGTAAACGGAGATCTGATCAGGCTAGTGGACATTAGACTAGAACGCGTCTCAGTGCGGACGTGCCTTATTCCAGAATAGCATCCCAATCTAGACCAAACATTATGGAAAACCACCGAGTTACCCAAAAGTACGCCATCAACCGAAACACACGCTTGATAACTGATCCAACTCCCACTGAATAACTATTAAACATTTCTGTATATCCTCACCAGCCCTCGACGGCGAATTATGAACAAAAATGAACCAATTGAACAAGAATGGTCTGTACCCGTTGTTTTCATGGTTGCTTTGTGTTAATGTTGGCAAACTATGTCACGGCATCTGGCAAGTGTGCTCTGGTACACCGACACCACCTCCCTGCTCGCCACCAACTCCGATTATGCTCGGGAAATTCTCTCAGATGAGGGTGAGCCTGCAGGATATGAGACTTCAGGGTATCTCTCGATAGAATGCCTTTTCCATCCACTGACGAGAAGCTGTCGGCCTTCAAATGGACTGGTCCAGACCCTTTGTCCATGTCCACTCAGGCCAGCGACTTGTTCCTCTACATGTCAGCTTTCGCTTTCCCTAAATAAGTTCACTGGGATGAGTTTCGACTAGTGCGAATTGACCGGAAATCTGGCGAAAGTATAGGAGAGCATCTATTCTACCTGGCCCGAGTTGAGACGGCCAAGTAGAATCTCCGTCGGGTACGCGGACAGTTGCTAGAACAATCTCCTGGCATGAGTTTGGCGCCATAGACTCTAGCTTCCGACTGTCCATTTGAACTCGGATGGAACCTTTACATTATTCGAGTCACTTGGCACTTGCTCCGCTAGCTGCGCTACTTTGTGCATAACATATTGGGTAGCTGCAAGTGAGATTGGTCCAGAATGTGCGGAGTTATTGCCAACACTGTAGACTGAGCATAAATCAAACCGGAGGCTATTCCATGCCCTAGTTTTTTCGGATACTCAGTCGTAAAGAACAGAAGATGCGGTACATCGAGGATCGAAATCAGTTCCACCATTTACTCACAAAAATTCTTTCTCGAACCTTGCTGTAAAACACGTCATACCTATTGTGCTTAATCTGTCCCTGTACCTGCTTCTTGGCAGTATTTCAGACAGATTTAACTATCAACCAGAAAATAGCTCCTGTGTTACACTCGTAAGATGTTCAGGCGGGTCTAGAATGTTGAGTCAGCAAAACGCCAAATAGACACGCGCGGCCCCTCTCTTTCCCCACCGCCCTCCACGTCTTGTGATGTGCGTCATGCTAAGAATTTCTATCGCCCCGTGTTACGCAGACCTCATTATCTTTCATACGTCTACTTTTATATCAAGCACTCGATACAAATGTCTGCGTCAAGGTTCAAGCCTATTCGGCCTCATGCGCTGGCTACCAATCCCTCAGCATACGAACAATCAAGGGAAAATGTAGTACGAGATCACTCAACACGAAGACTCTCAGCAGCCTGTAAGGAATGTCACGACGGCGGACCAAAGTATGGAACCCAAGTCACGGCGCATCTCCAGCTGCTTACTGTTTGGTGTCCCGAACGATAGTGCAGTTCTGAGAATCCCTGTTTGGAATTCACGAAGCGTGGCTCCGTTTGCATATTCGACATAAGCTCCGACAAGCGACGAAAAAGTTACGCAAGTAAAATGGAAGAAGAACTTGATCACTATCAGAGGTTTTTAGCCGACTTTTTTAGGGCAATCCGAGATTCTGATAATGATAGCGTCCAACACATCATCACCACTGTGCGGTCGGGGTCATCAGCAAGTGAAATTCAGTCTGAGGTGAACAAAATTCTTGAGGAATGATCATTCTTCAACTACGGTCTAAGTTGTGCAAAACGTCTCCATCGCATTGGTGATTGATATCTGGCCCGACTTGTTCCATAATCTCACTTCTTAGTTCCTCTGATAAATTGAGTGTTATGCTTAATAACTGCTGAACACGCATGAACAAGTTTTTGGTACAATGAACTACCATCTGTTTTGAGATCCCATCTACTCTGCCTACTACAAGAGAAAGAATGGCTTGGAAGGCAGAAAATCAATATTTCTTTCAAGAGGGCTTAGCTCATAGGAGAATCCTCTTGAGAGGAAGCCAGTCACAGTAGGGTCAGCTGAAGAGCACAGACGACACAGAAAGCTGCACGTCATATGAAATGGCTCTTAGTACAACCTCTCTCCTAGTCCAAACATTCTAGGTCTTGACCAGTCTTGAGATGGTCTAGAGTCGACATTGGTTTAGCTGGACGCTGTTCAGTGAGGAATGATTTCATTAGCTTGTATAGCTTGCTAAAGGAGCAGGGCTTCTGTAGTGGCTTTTATTGGATATCAGCGTGTGGGGCCTTATCAAAGACACATTGGCTGATTAGCTGAGGACCCTGACCCGTGATTGTCTTCCAATGAGAGGACTAATCATGCTGTTTTCTATCGAATCAAAAGCAAAATGGATACTGAATGTACAGTATCAACGAGGTCTGGGAATGGTGAATGCCTTCTCTTGAGTAAATTTCAAATCATCAGGGGATGCAACCGGTCCTCTTCTTGAAAATCTCCGATATTGTGTGCTTGGAGATCTGTATTCGGGTAATATCGGAGAGTAATCCGACTTTTAGATACAGGGCCAAAGAGCACAAAAGACCAGATAGAAACCCTTCCCTCAATGTATTCTTGGAAATAAAATAGCATCATGGCTACTGCGTGGCTTATTTGGCGGGGGCTCGGGGCTGGGTATATAGGCGCTCCTTGATCCTTGTCGACTATGTCCACTGGATGTTTCATACTTCTTCAGCACACTCGTAATCAGCTTGGAGTCATCGGAATTGACTCTGGGTTGTATTTGCTGCAGGACCGATTTATAATCACGTGCTTCGGTGGACAACTCTTCAAGCCATCTGTCTTGAGTAGGGTTCCGAAAGGAATAAAGGAATGCGAATAAACGCATTATTCATATTCGCATTCATATTATTCATATTGTGCATTTTATCCGGAATAATATTTTGTCCGGTATGGTGGTTATCGTATTACCGAAATACGCTTAGAGGTCGATTTTATATTGCCATCACTTCATCGGCGATGCTGGACAGTGGCATATTATTTGCAGGCATATGCTGGAATGTGAAACCCGTCTGTATAGGCTTTTTAGAAGCCTGCTATTCCGTAGGCAAGTAACTCAACCTGTTTTCCCTATTTGCGAGTGCTGACATTGGAAACGTTAACACCGGCCACAGAGATCCTTGGAGATTATATATATCTACATACCCAGTTACATTTCATTTGAAAAGACCAGCTCAGCCCCGCTATATACCTTCAATCCACTGTAAGCTCTGTCTATACAATGAGCTCGTCAAATGACACGGTGGATTTCGAATATCGAATAATGTGGATATTCCTGCTTACTAAAATCTTTTCGAATAAAAATATCTGTCGGAACGTGGTCGTTACAGTACGGACTAGTACGGGCATAGCCAATTGAGTACTTGAGAGTGTCTTTTCTATATACTATGGAAAGTGCAGAATAAATAGGGGATGAGCTTAGTAAGGTCGTGGAGAGTCTTACGATCATCAGGCAGAGGGGGTGCTGAATATTCCTCGGGCGCGCTAGTAACATTTCGACCCTCTTTTGTTGACAATATCTTTATTCGAAAATTATTCGATAAATTCAAAACCTAGCACGTGCTCACCGTCGAACCATCCGATTTATATATATCCCGCAATAATACCAGCCGTCTCATTGTTTCCCCTTGTAGAGAGTGTCTTCTCAAACCTAACAAATCTCTACCATTATTAAAGAGTCTCTCCACTGCAACCTCTGATGCTGGAATTGCTAAATAATCCCTAGCAGCTGCGCCAACGCGTGGACACTCATGGCAATGAGCCCTCCACCAAGAGAAAAGCCACTCCTTGTCCTGTACAGCCGGATCCTGAGCTGTCACAACCCCATCTTCAAAGTACCTGTCAATACCAGAGAGTTGACGTCTTGGTGGCTGTAATTTTTGAAGAATCCGGGCCTCTATCGTTCTTGCTGCTGGTTCGATCGGACTACTTCTGACAGTGGAGTCCGGCCGAGGCGACGGCGGATACAGCTCATGAAGTAATCCTTTTATATGACTTATAACCTTCGGCGCACTGACTTTGCCCAACTCTTTTTCCAGCAACAATGTTTTGAATCGTGGATCGAGAACTTGGGCCACGAAATAGGCATCTTGTCCATCCATTAGTTCATAATACTTTTTGAACTTGTCCAGCCCCGAGGATACTGCAGAAGCAATATCTGGACTTAGTCCAGAAAATTCTCCCTCCCTGGATGAAGCATCATTCAGTATATCGTGAAGCTCATGATAGATGGGTATTGCAAGGCTGATCTGGGGCTGGCGCTTGGAAACGGTGAGTGTGAACTCCTCAAATTTCGCAAGAATGAGCTCAATTTGATGGAGACGCTCCCAGTCTTCAGTCGTGAAGGGCGAAAGGTAGGCTTGGTTGTCAATCCACTTTTTGATTTGTTGCTTTGCCTGTAAGGCGTCCCTGATCATTCAAAATGTCGAATTCCACCTTGGGTCAACATCATACTCTATGAATTTGTCATTCAATCGATGTGTTTGATAAACAACCTTCTATTGCTGTTTTCTCTGTGGCGTTCTTGCGATCCAGAGGCTCATGATTCGAAGGCGGGATACCACAGAGTGCATCCCAATATGGATTGCTGCTTTATGCCACCATCCTCAGCACCATCAGTGCCGTGGAGGAAAATCCCATGTTTAGCAATATGATCCTTCATGTTGGAAGTCGAAGTTGCTCTCGCAGAATCGGAAGTTTGCCAGTTACATCTTCTGCATTGAATTTTTCGGTCCTCGGCTGGTCTCTTGCTCCTTTTCCGTGACCAGAATTTGCCCGGGAGTGGAGACATGATAAATTGCGCCAACGGCGAGTCATTCTGCGGTCTGCCGCGAGTTGATAGTGTAGAGCGCTGAGATATCTCAGACCATCCGCAGACAGGAAACTCCGTCTGCTGAAGCGATTCCACTGGGGAGCTTCGGGCTTGATCCAATTGGCTCGCTGAATCATCCGGTGTTATGGGCTCCAGGGTTCCCAAACGACGTCTCTTAAAGATGCGGTCTTTTGTTGGCGCTTCATCGTCACTTCCATCGTTCAAGAGATGGTAATCAATTCTCTGAGATCGCCGACACTGTCTGGGAATGTAAGGAGAGACAATTTCCATTGCAGGTGAAGAAGAAAGACTGCTATCAGCCATTGCGATAAGATAGACAGGCTTGAATATCTTGATTCATGTTACAAGGTCCATATGAAAAAGGGGTTTGTGGTAAATAAAGAGTACGCGACGAAACCACGCTAAATCACGGGTATATTCATGGGGGCGTCAGCCAATTATCCTACGCGGTCAATTTCTTGGCGGAGTTTCGAATAACATTTCGAATATCCGCATGTCGAATACGAATAGTGATGCCGTAAAAAGTTTTCGAATTCGAATAGACCCTTTAAGATTCTCTTCGAATCCACCCCTACCTGACTCTTCCAATGGTTCCCGCTGGTCGTGCTCTTGATGAGTTCTTGTTCTACGACCAAGAAATCTCGTCGAATTCGCAGTGAAGAGGTTTACATCAAAGTTACAATGTAAAAATAAAAAGTTCACCGACTCAGGCCACTTGCATGATAAATTCCGTAGGCTATCTTGAATATACCTACCTTGAGGTCTTTCGCACACCGCGTTGCGCCTTCTGCCGACGCGTCTGAATCTTTGATGTTTCTGCCATCCCAAAAAAGGCGGTATATCTAACGGTAAGCAAGGCTTTACGGAATTACATGTGGGGCACGTCCCTTTCAGCTGTTCGCCACAAACTGCCATCTCGGTGCTTCGGCGCTCTGGGAACCGATATCTCCGCCTCGATACTACAATGTCCCGCTTTTTTTTGTACTGCGGCAGTTCGGAGGGATATTTCATCTTGGCTTTTGACCCTCAATGCCAAGAAATACCAGGCACAACTTTCGACATATCCACAGGCGTTCGTGCTCTGTACCAAAAATACCCCAACAGTCGTTACACTTAATGATCTCCTCGCGAGGCCTGCCCGTTTGCTAGCTATCAATTTGACCCCATTCATTTTTCTGAAGGCTTCGACTTACCACCCCCAACTGACCTGGGCACGTACTTCTTCTATCAGTTCCTCACTTCCACCTCCAAGATACTCAATACACGACAATGAGCATGGAAGCATTTGAGATCTACCTCCCGAACGGAGGTACAGTCTCTGGTCGATTCAAATTTCCCACCACCTCTCAAAAGGCAAGCCATCTGCCACTTATCGTCTGCATTCCCGGCGGTAGCTATGATGCTGAATATTTCGATGTCGACGAGAATTACTCAGTCGCCAGCACTTCAGCTTGGGCAGGAATACCCACCATTGCCCTTACCAGGCCTGGCTACGGAGGAAGTACCCCTGCCCCAATGGACTCCAGCGATGAAGACGCAACCTATGCCCAAGTTCAGGGGAAATTTCTGAATTCCACAGTGCTGCCGCATCTATGGGAGCATTTCAGAGAACGCTCAAGAGCAACAACAATTGTCCTCCTGTCGCATTCAATTGGAGCAATGATCGCCACTATTACGGCTGGATGCTACAAGGGAACCGAAGGCTACCCATTGGCAGGACTCATTACGTCTGGAATCGGCACCGAGTTGGCCGAGGGACCACGAGGAGCTATGCTTCATCTATCGCTCGAAGATACAGGGTGTGTGCAGTTTGATGCGATTTCAAAAGACGCTATAATGCTGCAAATTCCCATGCAAAACGTGACGGACTATGAAATGCAGCGCCATACAGACCGTCTCAATCAACCTGTGCCCCTGGGCGAGCTACAGGATATCAATACCACTTGGCTCAGCTATTGGCACAAATATGCGGGCAGTGTCAGTGTTCCTGTCATGTATGCGTTGGCGGAGTTTGATGGGCTTTGGGTCAATTCCCCCATACTGCTGGCTAGTTACAAGGACGCATTCCTCGCTAGTCCGAAGGCCACTAGTGAGATGATTCCGATGGCTCCGCATTGCATTGAGTTGAGCCTCCAGAGCAAAGCTTGGTATATGAAGTGTTGCTCTTTTGCCCTAGAGTGTGCTAATTGGTCCGGGTTGCGGGCAAATTCTGCTCCTGGGCCTTTTTGAGGAGAGCAGTCCGCAGCGGATGTTGAGGTCGAGTGGTATTGCCACCGCATTTTATATTTTGACGCGCTTTCTGCGAATGACTGTAATTTCGTATCAAATTTAGAAATCCAACTTTCACTGTTACATCGTCTATTTCGATCAGAACTTCAAGTATAAAATGACTGCTTCCTATCCTCTTTAGAAATATCAAATTGCTCATACCCAGTGCCTTGACTAGTACCAACAAGGGTTCAAGCGACCTTCCGAAACAGGTTAGGCGGTAATAACGGTTTCCCAAAGTGGTTTAAATTACCGGCTTTAACACTCTAATGCCGGTTCTAGCGCAACTTGCTTCCCCACAGCAACCCTTATTGTATGGAACTGAACTTCCATGATCGGAACTGATTATGCAAATCACTTGATTCCGCGCACACATTTGTCGTTCCTGAAGATCGTTGTGGGACGCTGAGAGCCGGGATTTTTCATTTTGATCAATTCATTGCGGTCAAAACACAGTGATTCTACCAAGCTTGTCATTGACCTACTTTAATGTCATTCATCCATGGATATTTCCGGGTTATAGTCAGCCACATCCTCGATTATGACTATGCGACTCCAGTTGCCCAGATTTTTGAAATTATAGCCTCTCTTCAGTTGATTGGAGAATTCCAAGTGCATGGCTGTGGGACCGATGTCAAAGTGGGACTTCAAAGGTCATCGTTACGATTAGGTGCCGCGAAAGTGGAAACTCCGACTCTTTTTGGTCGGGTATATTTCAAAAGAGGAGATAAAAGTTCAACCCGCTCAATTGGCTGGGCCAGATTTGAATTTCCTTCACCATTCGGAAATCACGGCAATGGTCGCCAATTGCGTAAATATAAATGATATCTGAATATAGCCACCAACATCCGCGACAGCCGACCCAGTATATATGGTTGTATATCCGATTCCCTTTCCCTTATTGTATTATTCTTACTGATTCACTTGCGAGATTTAAGCTGTAAGTTGCCAGTGGTCCAGCAGGCCATTCAGGTTTTATTCTTCTTCCTCAACGCCTACTTACCTACTGAAGGTTCTCCATCTGCCACACACACAAAGCAGAAATTGAACAAAAACAAGAAAATGGCATCTGCAAACGAAAAGTTTTTGGATGAATATTTCATCAAATCCTTACTTTTGAAGGAGCGGTATTATCGCGATAGCGACCAATGGCAGAAGCTTCGCAGCTGCTACCACCCAGACCCTTCGAAGACACACGTCGAGATCAGTTGGTAGCTATAATCGAATCTCATCCTCTGCTGCAATATTTACTGACCTGTGTCCAGGTTCCAAGGAGATATCGATGGTTTCGTGAATGGGTCGAGAAAGATGGCTACTGGTGGAACGGGAGCAGTACATACAATCTGTCCCATTGAAATCCATCTGAACGGAGACAAGGCTCTGACTGAATCCACTGGGTCTATCTTGATTCGGTTTGAGTATCAAGGAAAACAGTATGACTGTCTTTCGTTCACGCGTTTCATCTCTCGTCTGGAGAAATTCGACGGCGAATGGAAACTGTTGACGTTGGAGGCTATATATGATCGCGATAGTATTACCTCAGTTCTGCCCTCTGCGCCAGTTGACTTCGGTTTTGCCCCTGGGTCGAGGGAAAGCTACAAGTGTATTGGGTGGCTCTTGTCTCAAAGGGGGTTCAAGATCAAGCAGGACTTGCCTGGTCTGGACAATCCGTCTTCTTGTGTCAAATTTATGGATGAAAGTTTCCGTTGGTTAAACGAATAAATGATCCTAAAGTGGGGTTATTTGTTGGCGGTATCACTTGAGAGGCTCTGCAATGCTAGCTAATCTTTTCTGTAGAAAGAAATAAATTTATATATTCCTAAATCTTGCCAAGCTCCGAGTGATATGATCGAGTTGTGCAAAGCACGTCGATATGTAGATTAAATTCCACGTGTGGTTGCAAGTCTTATGGATGGATTTATATTAATAGAAAAAAAGGTAAATTAAACATGCGATACCCTCAATATTCATACCAATACCTCTTTGAAGCTGTTGTACCATTTTCCCGGTGCTCGCACGGGAACAGGAGTCTCCCCTTCGACGATCTCAAGTAAACCGGTTTGCAGATCAACTTCAACAGGCGGAATCCACCATGGAACATCTCTTTCAATCAAAGTTTTGTAGCCCAAGAAGGATATCAAGAATATAGATATTCCAACATATGATGAAGGTCGAAAGGCTCCAATGGCCAAGAAAGAACACTGTGAAGCCATTCAGAAGAATTAGAAAAAGAACAGTGCCAGAAAATTATGTTCCATATGTCTGCAGCACTGATCAGTATGGTAGCTGAAAGACCTCCTGTGCGATAGTATTGGAGATAGGGCTCCCCCGTCCAATGCAGCCACGCGATTGATACAAACAGTGTCCGAGACAACAAAAAAGCATACAACCGATGCAAGATTCGGTCCTGGGCCCTCCGCGATGTCTCAAACTTAGATACATCTACTACCATCTTCAACACCAAAGTCTACTTCCTGTTCGGCTTTTCCCCGGCTGCCACTCACAAACTCGCTCGCCCCGACGGCGAAGTGGGTACGTCAAAAGCAGCCGCAGCAAAATTTATCTGCATGGCATTATCGGCATATGCAGCATGCTCTTTGAGGGATGTGATAGCTCAGAGTTCGGGAAACCCGCGAATCATCCAGTTCAGTATTTTGGAAGATCCGTACCCAACGTGATCTAAACAAGCGTTTCAACAAAACGGAAACAGTTTAGTGCCCTATTCAGAGGCAACTCAGGATATGGTCGAGTCATTTCTGCCGTGGAAAAGGTCTCACGCTGAGAGTCTATTTCAATTACATAGAGGACTACAATTCCCCACCTACCAGACGAAAAGATGAAAAGAGAGGGAAATCATCCGTGACAAAGTGGATGAATGTCTTCTCGTTGAAAGGCATCTTCATTCTCAAATACATTTTGAGGTACTTTTCTAGGGAAAAGCCTTCTGGAAGCAGTATTGTACATCACAGTTTTGAGAGGGACAAAATTGGCATCGAAATCGGGCCATAGACCATAAAGGATCACGATCAGAATACGACCCTCTATTTAGAAATTTCAACACCTCCAGTGGCTCCAAGGACACGCTTGATATCACTGTGGATAGCAAATTGTCCAGCAGTAATGAAACCGACCATGAAAAGACGGGCTCGGATACCATCGTAAGAGCCGCGAATGCCGAGCTCCTTTCCGATTTTGATGAGGCGGCTGATTGTGCCTTCACCTGGTGCGCCCTGGGTCTTATTGATTTTAGACAACATTGTATCAGTGGGCTGGGAAATGATAGCGGCAGCAAGGCCGGCAATCAGACCGGATCCAAGGTTGATTCCGGTCTTGGCACCATCGGAGAGAGTCTCCTTGTTGACCTTGGTAAGGATAGTCTCGGAGACCTTCTCGAAGACAACGAACTTGGCCATAGTGTAGGGGGCCCTGTAGAGAATTCAATCAGTGACAATCTCAGACGCCTTGTGGGGAGTCATACTGCTTAAAAAGGATAGGCCCGAAGCCGGAGTAGAACGCGCCAATGCCCTCCTCCTTCATAATATGACCCATCGCAGGGATTAGACCGTTGGCGGAAGTAGGTTGAGAGACCAAACAAATACGAGTGGCCTCCAGAGGGCAGAGTGCAATATCCACGAAGAATTCGGCAGCACCGGCGGAGGCGAGGTAGACCGCAGTACGATTGTTCTTCGCCTTCTCGTAGCCAACAGCGTTGTTAGATTGCTGCTTGAAGAAATCGTATCCTCCGAACTTGAAAGCGCCCTGGAGGAAGTAGCCGGCGGCGGTAGAACCGAAGCCTATCAGCAGCGCACTGGCGCCGTCATTCTGGATGACCTGGCGGAAGCCACCGAGCATGCCACGGTTGTAGGTAACGTGGTCCGGGTGCAGCAGCTACTTTTTCGCTAGCACTCGGGCCCTCTCCATTGGAAATCCCTCCGCTTTGTGCCTCATCAATGAGCTTTTCCAGCTTCTCTTGGCTATGTTTGGCTGTCTTGGGTTCACTCTT
Organism: Penicillium salamii; assembly: GCA_911197225.1. Taxonomy (NCBI): domain Eukaryota; kingdom Fungi; phylum Ascomycota; class Eurotiomycetes; order Eurotiales; family Aspergillaceae; genus Penicillium; species Penicillium salamii. The sequence goes on along the minus strand of CAJVOY010000106.1, from coordinate 6,951 downwards.
GGACGTTTTCTTCACTCCCGCAGTGTTGGCATTGGAGACCATGACGTGAACCTTCTACAGTGCCCTTGAGATTGGAGCAGAATGATGGTCGTTATATTTCTGGCGGAAAGTCTTTGAGCTATTTATAAGCCAAAATCTCCTTGGAGTCCGACCATGTTCCCTCGCCGAAGGAGGAATATTGTCCAATTGCCTCAAAAATGTTTGTTGATTTTTTTCAGGACATAATGATAGCATAGAAGTCTTCAGGTTTAGTGGCGTTGACAAAAATAAAAAAGAGTCAGAATCTTGAGACCAGAATTTGTGTATCAGCTTTTCCCTCTTGGTCAGCGGATAGAGGCCACCGAAATCTGATAGAGCGTTGACAACACAAAAGACGGATAAATAAATCAAGTTCACCTACACTAGTGAAAAGGAAGGTTGTCCATGCAATCGTTTTCAAAACTTGTTTACGATGCCAACACAAATGTAAACCTAAAAACCGCACCTAGGGTTAAAAGGCCCAGTACCGCTGTTTGATAGCTGACGCCGCCCGCCTGGATGATCATCATCGCCTTTTTTTTGTTGTCGAGGTCTGTATCTTTCTCGATCCTGATACATGTAAGCAATAATCGAGATATTCAACAATCTGCTGAGCTCTACTCCTACGGTCTGAACACTCTTTCTGTTCACGATTTTGGCCGTCATAAGCGCACACTTCCGCGGTATGTCTAGCGTATTGAGCTGGCCAGGTTTAGTTTCCTAACGTTGGCTCTAAACAAAATCATCTCGTGGGACTCCTATGTGCCACGCTTCGGAGGTCACGCGAGACTATTGTCAAATGGCTCAATGGTTAGATGAAGAACGATTGAGAAAACACTTTCTCTCAGTCTAGCTTCTGGCGAGTTTGGTACGAAACTGAAGCCAAATGAATGAGGAGGATTCTTATTGGATGCAGCTTAAACGTAAACAGTGGCACTACTTTGTGCTCTGCTTTGTTCGGTAATTCTCTACGGAGAGGCTTATGGAAGGTTCTAGCTCGGTGGTTTACCCCATTCTCCCTGGCAGAGCTCAAGCATGTTTAATAGTCTTGTCGCTGAAAGGTATTTTGCCCTGTTAGCCAGATGGCGTAGAGGTAAAATCCAAGCACCTACGAGCCGATAGTGTCTTGCAAGAGCTTCGGCAACCTCAGAGAGCAGTAAGACCGGAGCTGGGAATGCAATCATTGGCCCCAGGAGCGAGTCGACTCCTGGGGCTCTTGGCTTATATCTTGGAACGAACTTCAGTTCCCAGGATGGCCGAAAGAGACTGAAGATCTCACGTATACGTAGATAAATAGTCAATATTAAAGAAAACTATCCTCGACTCTAGATACAAGACGTAGCGCATCCTATTTGCTACCCAAGCCTTCGTCTCTCAACGTCCGTTACTACAGGAAGCAAAAGGAACAGGCTTCCTCGCGGTCGGAGGAACCCGTATGCACCATGTGAGTCCCGCAGATCATTTCTCCAAACATCCTGTATACTGCATGTATATCCGACAGAATGACGGCTTGATCCTGGGAGCTATCTTGCTCCCGGGTGCTTTAGCGCAGAGTTTGGGAGCATAGAAGGTGCCTCTAGGAGCCACATAGCTTCCAGGAAACCCATTGGAGCCTTTTGGGTTTAGTGCCTCCCCCTTGCGGAACCAAAGTCATGTTCCTGTTGACTAGTTCATCACCTCCTGGAACCTCAAGCGCGGTTCCTGGGGCTATGACTAAGCCTTTCCTAGAGTAGCGAATTACGGAGATTTGCGCGCATGTCTGGTGAAGGTATCTTGTGAGGGATTTCCGCGATCTCAGAGGGCAGAATATTGACTCTAGGATCCAGAAGTAGGGTCCCAGGAGCGCGACAGCTCCCAGATCCAGCCAATGTGTTCCCAAAACCAGTTTGTATCCGGTCAGGATCGTATAGTGGAGATCCCAGGGGGTAGAACTCGGTTTCCTGGAAACGAGAAATGGCCCCAGGAGCTAAAGACGGGTTCCCAGAGAACAAAACAGCTCCTAGAATTGCTTTTGGCGTTTTCAGGATCAATGTATCAGTTCTCAGAGTTAGATTAACGATGATTGTCGATTAATAGAGATGCGCTGGTTTTGTTACGTCGTGAGGCGGTACGGATAAAATTGTCGAGACTCGCCAGCCGACCCGCGAGCTGTTTTTCTGCCAAGCACGGTCCGTCTTCGCGTTCCACAAGGCTCGGCTAAACTCGCTGTCGGCATTACTTTGGCCGCCGCCGTTAGGTATGTGCGCTTTGATCTACTGGCACTCGGCTTCGAGCTATGACCTTTAGAATGAAGCAAACTCCCAAAGGGATTTTGAAGCTCATTTATAGCACTTGCAAACATGAAACAGTCGCGTAGTTCTCTGGAGTCAAACGATCAGGATTCCATTCATTTGGTTGCTAAGCTTGCTCCAAAACTCCATGTCTCTCTGTTGCTGGTCCGAATGCCAGCGTCTGGTCATGTGCAGTCACGTGTATTGACAGATTTCCCATTTCCGTCGCGCGATCATTGTAAATTGTAATCACATACGCTGAGTGGAATTCAGTCGTGCCGACCGGCGAAGCGGTGCAGAGATAGACGGGTCTCGCGATAGATGAGCCCCTGCCACTCTGACTGAGCGACGGGGCCCACTCTGCTCGACTGGCACCCGTGGGGATCCCACTGATCGCTGAGGCAGCTCAGTGAGGTCAAGCAAGAAATGGCGTGCGAGACTTTTCGAATTGGTGTCTCTGAAAAGTAAGTATTTGGGGGGAAAAGAAGACAACACAAAAAAGAAAAAAAGAAAAACAATAGGCGGTGTGGTGCCAAGTTTCCCAGCGCAAATCATAATGCGGCTTGACTGGGGAACGCGAGCTCATTTTGTTGAATAAACTGGGTCTTACGTCCCTAGCTTGTGCTGTTGTACAACACCCACTTGCTGTTCCACATGCTTATTTAAGTCCACAATGGATGACAGGTTCGAAGAAATATAATGTCTATAAAATGTTGCCTACTATTAGCCCTTTCATATATTGATACGCACGGTATTTTCTTGGAATCGACACAACGCGACATTATGGGGCTAAGGTACTTGTCACAACAGAACACCGCTGGAGAGCATTTTGTTTACCGGGAAGTGGGGCTTAGAACAGTAATCTCGCAGAAATCGGCCTTGCCCTGTCTCAGATAATTTCGACGAGCTAGCGCCAACCAAAACTTAACTTTGGTTCTAGTGTTCAATACATGGAGATTGGTTGCCGACCATTGATGCAACCATGACTCTGTTGTGGGGCGAGGTTTGAAAACGAATCCCGAAAACAATATTTTCTGCCACTTTTTCTGGAGCATGCACGATCCCATTTCTGTTATTGTGCAGCTCGAACCCATACCTGGTTGCTTCGCAAATTTCTAGCGCTGATCTTGATTCTTATGTGCTTCTCCGCAACTTGGCCCTGAGCTTTTGCGGAGAGTCAGCACAAAGACAGCGGGGGTAGAATACCGCTGTATTAAACAGTCACTGTATGAGGGAGCTGTCCACTGTGTCCAGTGAGACAAAAGGGTCCGGGTTTAGCCAGCCGCTTTCAAATGGGTTGTCTTTGAGTGCACCGGATCTATCAATGCACTTTCTTATAAAGGATTGGGACGAACGATTTAATTCTGATTCAGGTGTGGTGCGAGTCAACAAATGAACGGCAAATAATGATGTGTGGCTGACAAGTCCGTACTAGGGTCACGGATAGGTTGAATTCAGCGCTGAATAGAATTCAAAAGAAAGTAGCGGAGCAGAACAACATCTCACACCCAGTACCTGATCAAATGCTGTCGTCCTCCGCGTAGCTGTCTCATGTTTTCCCCATCACAACAGTCCAATATGTGAAATCATCATAGTAGAAGGTTGCTGCATTCATTGGGTGATACAGTGACATTGGAAGAGTGGGTGGGAGGAAAGTTTCAGAGACGTGGGGACAGCAAAAGAGAACTTCATTTGAGTTGGGCAAAGTGGCCCGCCGACCCCCGAAGGTGGCAAAGATCAGCTCAAGCGCTAGTAATTCCCCGCCGTCAACTACATGGAATTTCCTTGATTAAGCGGGGCAACAGAAGGGACTGGTGGAATCAGTGGAACCCGCCTGGGAGTCATTAGTAAGGAAGCATTTTAAGCACTAATACATAACTCGTTCGCTAAATGTCTAGCCTTAATACTCCTCTGGGGACTTAGGCGATAAGGCAATCCTAGCAGTTTACGTGACTAGCCTGAATGTAATCTCGATACCAAATTAATTCGCGAAAACTCGCCAACGTCTTCCCATCAATGAATAGCGCAAACAGCTGCCCTTTCGCAGCAACACTACAATGGAGCAATTGCAAACTGTGGATGTGACACATACTGCCGAGGAAGATGAGGGCCTCATAACACATTTCGCTAAAATTGTATGGTCACAATAACTTCGTCTAATCGGCTGAGATTGTTAGGTTGCTGATTCTTTTAGACATCGTTCAGCGACTGCGTGATCGAAGGATGGACCACAAGCAAACCAGTGGCCATCTTAGGGAAGATCCACTCGGCGCCTAGGGTAATGGGACCAGATGCAAATGTTGCAGCTGTGGTAATTAAACTTAACAGTGGCAATGGCATTGTGAAGATTGTGAGCGGAGAAAGAGAGGTCGAGGTATTTCACACAAGGCCCAGTGAAGAGGAGAAAACGACCATGGTTATTCTTGAACGTGGTCACCACTGCATTGTCATGGGTAACTCTAGTACAAAATATGTCACAAAAAGAATCTCACCATAAGTAGGCAATGTCGAGAAAACGAATCATTTGAGTTAAGACGTTAACTTTTTCCGGCAAAAATATAAATAAATACCTTTGTTGTTCATAACCAATGACTAGAAAGCTAGCCACGGTACCATAATAGGAACTTCGTGTTCTTTCATAGGTCCGGACCCCATGTTGAAGCTACTCTGGGGTAGGCGCGGGTATAATGACTTTGCTGGACATCATTTGCCCGAGTCGAGTTAGATCTCCGCTAGAAGCCGCGGAAATTCAGGTAGTGCAGAGTTCAAGAGCTTGGGTAATGGTTGTACTACAGTGCAAATTATGGGCTTTTCTTAATTTTGTTCTCAAGCTGCTCAAAAGGAGACGGTTTGTTGTGAGAACAGCAGTGGAGATCTTCAATTATGAGTGGGCTTTTTGAGGTGCCATTACCTTGGCGTCGGTTGGTGTGGGGACGTAGTGGGGTTCCGGGGAACAAAGGCATAGGTTACTTGCTGGCATTGGGGGCGAGGTAGTAGTCGGGGCTGGTTGAATGGCTTGAGGAATACAAGTGGTCGGTCGAAATATCTACGGTTCTGCTTCGAGCCTGACACGTGGCGACTAAGTAGGAGATTCGAGGTTGATTCCAGGGTGGTTCGTGGGCATAGGGGTGTGGGTGCTGGGCGAGGTTCGGATGGTGCGTTAGATTTTGCTCTTCTTTTATGCGGAGTCGATAATAGGCCGGCGCCTAACGACTGGAGACAGCTCTCGGGTATCAAGAAAATCCATTGCCCGGTCTCCAAGACCAACTCCCACCCAACAAAAGAAAGGTATATAACGTGCTGTTTGTTCATCCAAGTGAGGAGTCGCCGTCAAACCTGACAAGTCTTCTTCACGGACTTTAGTTCAAGGACGTGCTTTGAGGACGAAAATAGAGCTTAGAATGTCTGGTGCTAAAGTGCAAGCTTCAAACAATGATGGCTCCGGCAACTCATCTTCTTAAATGGTGGAAGTGACGAAAACGATATTGAAGATCATTTAAAACAGAAACCCGGACTAAATTTGCAACCCGGTCGCTTGAGTCGGTAGGCCCTGAAAACCCCACCTGCCACTTGCATTTCAATCTACGTATTCCTTCGTATTATCTCAATTAGTTCTATATCCTAGTTACCCTTTCAACCAGTATAAATTACAAAATATACGAGTCGCACGCCATTAAAAAAATGCCGGAAGAGCAGGGACTAGAGTAGGGATCTTGATAGATGTTTACCCGCAGTAGAAAACTGTATACTTGCACCTAAACCGAATATATGACTTTGGGGAATAAAGTTGCCATTGCTGACTTACGTGATAATTATTTGTTTCAGTGGATATCTTCCTATTGTCTTCGCGCTTTTGGTGTATAGAAGACTGAAAAGGTAATAGTTTGAGGAGATCGGTAGAATTGGTAGACAATTATTCCATCCGAATAATCATCTGGAACGGGATAGAAGACCATAAGTCCGGTCAAACAATTTAGCGCTGTCGTCCGGGGCAAGCATGGGTGGTGGTATGTAGGAGCGAGTGATATTAATTACATTAACGAAATGCTATGTAGCAATATTTGGAGCGGAGTTATCTGCATCACTACCCTTTGAATGGTTCGTAGTCATAATCACGTCACCTTTAGCTTCAACGAACTCTTATTGATGTATAGCATCCAATGCATCCGAACTACATTTACCGAACACAATTAGGGGATGGTAAATGCAATGTTCGTCATTGGGCTTCACCTGTCACTCAGTTCCGCATATCACCGAGTTTCTGAGATTATCAACAGATGAGAATGGACATCAACAGTTGAGGTTAGTATTCACTAGACTAATTAATTAATGGAGTCAAAAATCAGAAATGTGGGGGGTTGGGGTTATGGGTGCAATCACAGTAGCCTCGGTGAGATTTTGCCGGTCTATAAAAGTCCCTCGAGCACTACATATCGCCCATTTCATTACATCTCACCAAAATGGACCATCCCACTTCACCTTGCCCAATCCATCGGCCTGCCAAGAGATAGCGTCGGGTATCCCAAGACCCAGGAATTGAAACCAAGTTGCAAGCCCCCCCCCCCCCCCCCCCCCCCCCCCCCCCCCCCCCCCCCCCCCCCCCCCCGCCCCCCCCCCCCCCCCCACCCAACCCCCCCCCCCCCCCCAAACCAGACTCAAAACC